>JAJOOR010020626.1:0-19449 GCA_036250505.1 Solanum acaule | reverse complement strand
ATACTATATGTAACACAACTTATTTTTCTACCTAGTGCAACAGCAGTAACAACGGGGTCTAGTATAGTTCTATGGTTGCACACAAAAAGTACACCACGTTGGCCATTTTTAGGGGGTGGTGGGGGTGTACCTTTGACAATAAGTTTAATACCAAGGATAATATAATTATATCTAACAATTTTTTCTGGTAAAGGAATATTAAGATATACTCTAAGAATTGAGAGAATTATTCCTATTGGCATCCATAAAAATGTTAAAAGTGCCATAAGTGGTGTAGGTCTTTGTACAAAACGACCTTCATGAAAAATTACTGGACTTAGGAGTTTATTTCTTGCTAGGGGTTCTATTTTTGATCTTGGGACCATGTAACCCTCCTGCAATAATAATATTTCACATAAGTGAGTTAATTAAATAATAATATAAGGTACCAAAATAAGTAGTACTTATTCTGGTTCAATTTATGTGACATAATTTGACTCAAAACGAAATTTAAGTGAAAACGATAGACTTTTAAAACTCTGATGATCTTAAACATGTCATAATATTTGTGTGACGGTAAGACTTAAAAAAATTGTGGTTGAAATGTAAAGTTTATAAACAGATGTTTTCAAATATAGAAATGCAATAAGGATTTATCTTATATTCATCATAAACATAATCTTTTTAAACAATTTGTCTAATTTTGCATGAGTAGTTATGTCCAATTATAATACATTTTTATAATATAACTAACCTAATCATGTAAAAATTATTATTTTACACTAAATGTATATGAGTAGTTGTGTTTTATTATACCATTAATTATAGCATGATCTAATCAATCATGTGAAAATTATTTTACACTATTAATAATATAGCCATAGGTAGTTAAATTATCTTCATCCTTTTTGGTCCCCTCCATGTAGATAGTTGGGAGAAAGACTCATGGGTTTGGTGTGTAATAATCCTTTTAGAGGTACATCTTAAATGAAAAATGAGTTGGAACGTAAAAGATGTATGATGACTTATCCATTTTATTTTTTTAAAATAAATGTCATCAGTATAACCAAGTCTATATGAATATTCTTTACATTTTACTTTATGTGACACAACTTAGATTCTTTACGTCTTTTTTTATATGGCATATGAGAGTAAAACTTCTTAATTTTACTCATGAATTCTGACATAAAATATTTAAACATTACGTAAAAGATATTATAAGTTATAATAATTAACAATTTAAAATATTTAAAAGACAAATCAAAAGATCCAATAAAAAATATATTCAATTAAATTTTGAAATTATTCGAAAAAATCACATAAATTAGATCCAATGGACTAATAAAGTGAAAAACAATTATTTTTTTTTAGTATATGTTCAGAAAAGGAACAACTACAAGCAAACAAATAACTTAGGTAGGTACAGAAAGTCATAAGGTCAACCTCTTTTTCTGGTTTTTGTAATACAAATTTGGTGCTTTAATTTATTACAAACACTTTAGTGAAAGCCTAAATTGGGATCATTAATCCAATAAATATAGATACTATAATTTCTCTACAAAAGACAATTTTAGCAGCAATTATTTAGTGTATATAGTTAGTCTACTTTTGATATCTATATGTAGAGGCAGAGCCACAAAGAGTCGAGGAGATTAATTTTTTTTAAAAATGTAAATATAGTAGACAATTATTGAACTTTCTTCCGCTTCTTCGTGTGTTAATGCACATGTGTTGTATACGTACTGTTAATAAAGATAGGAAAATGATTTAATGAAAACAAAAATTAAAGCAACCACGTGAACAAAAATCAAGAACACTAATGTTATAATTAACTTCTTACCAACCCCACCAATAATTACTATAGATATTGTACTGCCTATATTATTAGACAACTTTGAGTGAAAAAGACATGAGAAATCTAGTAAAATTAGCATAGTAGAATTATTCTTACCCTATCCAATCGTAAAAATAATTACATGTAACTGTTCATTAAACTACAAAAGAAAAAGGATGAACATAATTTTATTATAATCCGTTTTGTTGATTATTGTTATTTTAGTAGTGTTATGACATAAAAAAAAACAATGAACTTATTTGTGACAACAAACAGATAGTTACGGTCAGTATATATAAGTTAAAATATGAAAAATTACCTTGCATATGGAGATGAAATCGCGATCAGTGTCTCTATCTCCAAGACCTACATGAGGTACATTTGTTCCAAATTCTTTAATAAGAGCATCCCTTTTATATTGTCCAACAAGAACACCAGGTTTTGTTACAAATCCAGTAGCACGTCCAGATTTAGAAACATGTAATTCAGTTCCAAGAACTTTATCAACACCTAAGAAATTTTTTGCAAAATGTTCAACCATAATTCTTGGATTCGCGGTAACAATATATCTCTTGCCAAAAGAATTAAACACTTTCCAAGTATGTGGATGTACATCTTCAGAATAAAACTTAGGTAAAACAGCCCTAGAGACAATTTCGATGTCTTTAATCTTTAATCCAGCAAAGGATATGAAGATTAAGGTTTCAATTGCAATAGATTCTGAGATGAATATGTAAATAAAGTAGATAATTGGAACAAATAATAGAAGTAGTAATGCTCTTATGAGACTACCAGCTTCTAAGGCAATAAGAAAGAAATAAGGAAATGAACTTGTTGATAATAAGAGTGTTCCATCTAAATCAGATGCAATTGTTTGATTTGATCTATTAATTTCTTTGTTATATTTTGAGATTGGTTCAAAATGGGGAGGAGCACCCATTAGAGAAGTATGATGGTTGGTTGGTTGGGTGGGAGAAGGAATTGAATGAGAGATTGTTTGTTTTGTGTTGTATGAGATATGTGTGAGAAGAGAAGGGAGGGGTTTAAAAAGACATGAAAAAAGATGGCCATGTTACAATTTGTTGTTTAAGTCTAACCATGAATATGTCATGTGGTTGAAAATAATTGTTTTTTTTGTTATTTATTTAAGGGTTTAATTGAGTTGTGTGTATATATATACGTTGACAGTGTAAAGAATTTTGGACAATTCAGATCAGACTTGTTGTGAAGATGAAGTTACGTGTTATACTTTCTATCTCAATTAATATGACACTGTTTTGGTCTTCCGTTTTAATTGTACAAAAGAGAAGAACACATTTCGATATTTAGAACTAATTTAACTTTATGTGCGACTTATTTCAGCTCGCAAGTTTTAAAAGTCCTTTTTTTCGTTCTTAAACTACGTACGTACCCTAGTCAAACACCTTCACATAATAAATTTGAACAAGGAAAGTACGTATTATATATCAACTCAACTTGATTCTATAAAACAAAACTATGTACAAGGATAAATGCAATTCTTTGATAATAAATTTATCCGAACCTAACATTTTTCACTCTGAGTATTAATTATAAATGAAAATGCATTAAAACTTTAACAAGTACTAAATTTAAATTCATTATCTTATTATTACAATAAATATAATGCAAAAAGTCATAAAAGTCTAACCAATCAAATTTAAATCTCATTTTTTATTTAGAAACAAAATAAACTCTTTATTATGAAACTGAGAATTAGAAAATATTTTTTTCTTGGAGGGGGTGGGGGTGGGGGTGGGGGGGGGGGAACCATTATAATGGCTTTGTAAAGTTGTAGTGTCCAAGTCCAAGTAGTTGAAAGTCCATAGCAATTCTATGTTAACATTCAATTAGCCTACTTTTTAGTTCTTAGACGCCGTTCTTGCCGTGCAATTATACATTTACCCTCCCCTTAAAGCACTTTTCTCACTTAATATTTCTTCAATAATTTCATAAGCCCATTTCTATTTGAATTATTATGTATACACGTACCATTGTGGGGGAGGGGGAGGGGTGGTTGGACAAATTAAATCGTGAAAACATGATTTATTTAATTCGTTCAAGTTTGGATGAATTATTTATTAACTCAATTCATTTTAGTCAGATTCATTCTGTACATCTGAAAATTGAGCTGATATATCATCCAAGTCGATCTATAGAAACATTGTCAAAAAGTCATTTTTTAAATTTAATAAATCTTAAATAAAGAAATACTAATAATTCTATGAAGTACTTAAAACTTAGCAAAAATCGAGCGAATTGGATTGTGATTCACTTTTAATCAATTTTTGCCAAGATAACTTAACTCATTTCTAGTCCGATCCTCCCATTTGACGCTCCCACATACCACAATTTGCTGAATACTATAACATTATATTTACTAGAGAATATTTAAAAGTTATATTTTGCTTCGTAAAAGAAAGAAAACATATATTCTCCCAGAGCAACTAAATTAGGTGTACCAAGTACTTATAATATATTGAGCTTTTAACTTCCTTTTCACCAAAATTGTTGGCAATTGTTTTAGCACTATATGACTTCATTGCACATACCAAAGAAAAAAAAATATAGAAAATTTGAAGAAAAAAAAAAGACAAAAGAACAAATAATATTAGCTAACATAGTTAGATGTGACATACAAAAGAATTTTGTTTTCTTTTGATATAAACTCTCAACTAATTAACAACTATTGCGGTGAGAGAAGTAGTCAACTTGAGAATTCATAAGAGAATTTTGTTTGGCAAGTTGTTGATTAAATTATTGTGCCCCAAATCTAAAAAGTAGATTCCTTAAAAACAATTTCAATAATACAAAAAAGACAAAAATATATCAAACTACGACCTGTTTGAATTAAGTACTTGAATACATAACAAAAATTAAAATGTTCTTACTAAACACTTCCGAGTCAAGATTTTGAATTTCTTTTTTTTGCACGTGTTCACAAGCATCTATTAAATAGAGTTGTTTACCACTTAAAATTTGTCAGTTTGTTTAATTATATGCATTAACTTCAATAATCGGTTAAACCTCAAACATGTTTCAATTGATGCTAATGTATACAATGAGACATATTTTATATGATCAACTTATCTACTTAATGAACGTTTCAGAATATAAGTTGAAAATGTCTAATAAAACACTTTCTCACATGTTTATTAGGTGCTCAATTTAAATGTCATAATTTAAATATCTAAATAAAATTTACAGATCATAAATTTAAGAGGTTATCGAAATATTCGGCCAAATAACAAATCTAGCCTCCGGATTTCCTGTTGACAATATTGATCCTATGCAAACAAAATATGGAAAGACAACACAAATGTGAAGACTTTTCTTTTTATAAAATTAGTAAAAACATTTTTTAAAGGTATGGTTTAATAAGTTGGTCCTATTTGCCTCTTTTAATCAAAGCAAAAACATTAGTGAAGACTACAAGTTTCTGCATTTTGGTTAGAAAAAAGGAAGCTCAATCTTCACAAACTTAATTAAGCCATTAGGAGAAAACCCTAATGAAGAGATGTTAGGTCACCAAACAGCAAAGGTATTAATTAGTTCATTGAAAACCTAGCTTTCTTGTGAGATTAATGCAAAACTAAACCATGGAAGTACAAAATATATATCTAGTTGTAAAAATAACTTTTATTCAGGATTGTCAAATGGACGAGTTTAGATGAATTTGAACATGTCAAAAATGAACTAAGGTAATATATATACAGGACGACATGTTATTGATCCGTCAAAAATTACTTAGACTGAAATAAGCTAATAACTAGGTCATAATCCAAACGGCTTTATTTGTTTTTCACATTTATAATAACCCATTCTATTCTACTTCCTCTAGAGTCTAGTCCATGTTATATGTTTTTAGCTTTTACATTTAGTCCAAAATAATTAATAGTTATTGACAAAAAATTAATTCCAAATTTATTCTTATTTAAGTAAGTGAAATTTACATAATTAAGAAATCATATTTAAATTGATACAATTTAATGAAGACTGTTTTTATTTTCTAAGGCTGGATAATTTCTTAAATTATATGCTTAAGCTATAAATATCATCTAGAATAAATCGAAAGGAATATAAATAAATTATATATATGCACAAACAATCGTGGGTTCATAATTTTTGCTTCAATTGACTCCTGGCCCTAAAATAGTGTTCAATTATGTCTACTGGCAAGTTATATAATTTAGGCCTAGTTGAATTACGTCTAGTAATTTAAGGCTTAGTTAAATTATACAGCTATTTTCAACGTCATTTGTTTTGTTTTATTTAGTTTTTTTCATTCAGTGTCGGATTTATATTATTATATATGAGTTAGATTATTAAATTCAAGATTACTAATTAAGAATAGAGGGATTTCAACGTGTAGGGTAAAGTAAATTGTGCTCCTAGTGGCGGAATTAAGATTTTTTTTTAAAGCGGATTTGAGATATAAAAATAAATATATCAATAGGTTAAAAGAGGGTTCAACGTATGTTATATATACGTAAAAGAAAATTAATTTTAACCATATATAAACAATTATAATTTTCCATCAAAGGGGATTCAAATGAACCTCCTCGGTCCTAGCTAGTTCCACCCCTGCTCTAACACCCTATTGAGAAAAATGGGACGAAAACTAACTGGAGGGGATCTCAGTTAGTATTACAGGTATTTAAAGTTATTTTTTCCCTTTACTATTACTTGTTCATTATTTCAAAAATAATTTTTTATATTTATAATTTATGTTTTACTTAAAAATATCAAGAAAACAAAATTATTTTTCTATATTTTATCCTTGATACAAATTCCTTATTTCATAAATTACTTTTTAAAATCTAATATCAAATATTATTATTATGAATATTTTAATAAATTATTTATATAAAATATTATTTTTAAATATGCGCAAAATTTAAAATAAATAAGTAAAAATGAATGTACAGAATAGATTTTTTCCTAGCTAAATTAGTAGGTAAAAAGTAAAAGTTGTTATAAATGCTACCTACAGCATACCTAAATTTTAAAGGCTAAGATTAAAAAAAAAATGAAAAAAGGAGGAAAGCAAATGCCAATAATTTTTTAAGAATATAAAAGACAGTTTTTATGAGTAGTTGCATAATGCACATATTAAATGATGTTTCTATTAGATTTTAAAAAATAATTTGAGAATGAATAATCAATGCTAGAACATAACATTATTTTTTTTTGACATTTTAAAATAACAAGTAAAAAAAAATAAAAAATAAGCAAATAAAAACAAACAGAAAAAGTACTCACTAAACAATTTCTTTTAGATTATTTTATCTTACCTTTTATATGTGATAATAATTTCATCATTTTAATACATAAGTGATAAGTAATGAAATAAAATAACTCCAAAATTAACTAATACCTAAAATAAACATAAAATAAAATTAATTCATATTATAATACTTATCCTACGTACCAAGTGACCCCACTTTATTAATGCCTCTGTTAATTAATGTTGGTAATTGCGGTTTGTAAGAGACAATAGCTAGTGAAAGCTCTTCTGTTTAATACTACATCATTTATTTTTATTTATCATTTTGCTTATTGAGATTTAATTTGACAAATAAAATTGAATTAGATTGATTTAATATTTTAAAATTAAAATTAGATGTCCGAAGACTATACAAACAATACTTTAAATTGCGATTCTTTTTTTTATTATTATAATAAAAAAATACATTTCGAAATATTTATAAAATCTATAATGTTTGACTCAAAAATTAAAATATAACAACTAAAAGCGAACGGAAAAAATATATGTAGCACATAACTTTAGAATTGAATTCACAATATTGTACTTCCCCCGCCGTTAACTTTTATTTCTTAAGAATGAATCTCGCACGCCTCTTAAAAAATAATAAACGAAGTGCATATATTTTACCATCATATCTATATTAATTGCTATATATAGTTTTGATGGACTTAGAAAATAATTTGGAATATTTAATTAATGGGTTTAATTAAAACTTAAAGTAAAACAGAGGAAAAGAAATACTCTCTTCGTTCACTTTTACTTGCCACAATTGAATTTAACACACAAATTAAGAAAATAATGATTGACCTGACTACAACAAAAATAACTTTTAGCAACAATAAATAGACACATTAATAAAGAGTACTAAAGTCTTTACCGGCATTAGTTAAGTGTCATTAGATCCAATGTGCGCTAAAGACTTTAGGGACATATACAAAGAGTGTTAATTGCTGCTAAAAATACGTATTTAGCCGCAATTGAGCTATTATCGTTAATTAATTGCCGCTAAAGATAATTTTTTATGTAGAGTGACTATTTTACTACACTACTCATATTTATTGTTGTTTAGTAGTACTCTTAAGTTTTGAAAAATGATTCAGGGGAATAAATTAGGAGTGTCAAATGGACGAGCTGGGTTGAAATTAGTGATATTAAAATAGGTTTAAATAGAATTGGGGTTGGGTTAGTACTTACTTACTAACTACATGATAGACCCAAAAGAAGATGAACCTCAGAATTCACTTGTGATTTTATTGGTTGACATGAATCTTGCGTTAATTGTATATGCTTGTTGCCAACATTTTAAAACAGATACATATCAACCTCAACCACCAAATCTTTTTCCAACTTCCCATGCTAAGTCTTTTTTCTTTGTTTTTTCATTTTTGTTGAGAAAATACATGTCCACACCATGTCCAACTTTTAAATATATTAATTACACTAAATTGAGTAGGGTCTTATAATATATGTAAAGATGGACCATGGGACAAGAAATAAACTTGAGAGAGTCTATAGCACAATTGCATCGCTGTGAGTGTTGAGACTAATTGAGAGTTGATTTTGATCGGTCGTAGAGTTAGAATTTTATGATATGTTATGATATTAATAAATCACTAATTTCTTATTCTTCAACGAATATCAACACATAATTGCAATTAGTAGGTGAATTTTAAAGATAAAAATCTTAAATTGAGTGATTTTATTGAAATAAAATAAATTTTAATGACTTTACTAGACAAAATTAACTCATTAAGTAACGATTCAACTGAGAAGGCTACCTGAGAATTCAAGTGGGACATATAAGAGTCAAATATCTCTACTTGATCAAAGTTTTAGGTACATAATTTTAATTTTACACAATGTTATGATTTAGGAGCTCTAATTTTCATTTTATAGCAAATGTTCTTATTAGACACTTTTACTTCAAATTTAAATATTTACTGTGTGTGTTCTCAAGTAAACGTTACATAGATAAGTTAACCAATTAAAATATAAGTCACTTTCTTTAATTATATGTATTCGACTCGATATGCCATAAACCTCGAGCCTGATTCAATTGATACTGATGTATATATCCAAAAGAGATGACATATTTTATGTAGTTAACTTAACAACCTAATATACGTTTGACAACACTCACAAGAATTATCTCAAAATTGTAGTAGATTTTGAACTTTATTAACACCGTAATAGTGGGTTTCGTGATGGATTCTATTTCTTGTTTTGTCTGAAAATAATGATTATTAATGCTTTGATAGTTACAAATTTCTAACATTTTTCTTTATTTATGTTATTTTTCTCTTAAACTTTCTTATGTGGAATTATTTTTCAAAATTGATGATAGCTCTAGTGATGTGGGCAGAAATAAAAGCCACCCTTTTATGTTAGCCATTTAATAGGTAGAAGTTCTATGAACAAACATATGAAACCACTTGGCTTAGTTGTTTTATATTAGGCAAACCAATTGTATGGTGGAAAAACCATATATATAGAAAATTGTATGAAGTATACCTGTTACAAATTATCTTTGTGTAAGTATATATTTATATTAATTTTAAAATATTTTAAATAAAATTTCTAACTTCGCCTTTATATTTACGCATACTTATCCTAATTATTGATCATATACTTGCACTTATAAGAAAAATACAAGTGAATGAGACAGTTTTAATTAAGGCTAATTAAACCAACAGAGACAATTTTAATTAAGGCCTATTAAATCAATAGAGACAGATTACCCTTTCATTCACCTAATTATGCGGCTGTCTTGTCAAATTCTTTGTTGAATTGCTTTAAAGTTTTTTTCTATATAAATTGTTTTAAAGTGCTATATTTTAAAAAAGAAAGTTATACAAGAGAAAAATGATGTATGAATATGAGAGGTGGAGCTAGATCATTTTAGCTACAGGGTCAGACGAATTCAGTAATTTTTATTTAAAATTTTGTATTTATTTTAGAAAATTCAATAAATATTTTATTGTGAACCCAATAATTAAGATGAGACGTGGATTTTATAATATGCTTGAAACTCATATATTTTAAATTCTGATTCTGTTTCAAATGACGACACAAGCAACCAAAAATATAGTATCTTACATTTAAGAAGAACCGAAAGAAGCAAATTAATTTTGATAGCTTTGACGATGAAAATGAGAGAAATAAATCAATTGGATGATTTTGACTAATTGTAGGGTTGGGAGGGTTACGGCTAATTAATCACCAACTAATTTCATTTCAATCTTCAAATTTATTATTTAGTTTCAATTGTACAATAGAAAGTACAAATGTTGGCATACTATTTTAGTTGTAGTTGAAATAGTATTTGAAGTTAACATTGAAAAAAGTTAAGTTTTCTTGACAAATGCATATATAATTAGATAAACATTTAATTATGAAGACTAGGGTCAAGTGTCAACAACCTAAGCATGATACTTGCCCCTTAGCTTAATATACTAGATATAGGAGTCTCTGTTAGCATAGATATAATATATGTTATTTTTTGACATAAAGTAAATTTTGAGAGTCCATCAAATTATAATTAATATAATTTTTTGATATTTTAAAGAGTAAATTTTAGGTTTAGCAAATATAAAAATCATATTTGTATGTTGTAGCTATAGTTTGTATAATTGCGCTCCATAACAAACATAAATATTTATACAAAAGAATCAATTGAATAAGTATATATTTGGAATTTGTATACAAATAAGAAAGTATTTTTTTGTATAATCTGTGTTTGTATAAAGCGAGAAAGAGAAAGGAAAAAGAGAACTGGGCAAGGGAAGATCTGTATTGTATAATTATAAATGTATAGGACGAAAATATATGCATTTGTATTTGTATATACAATTTTCTCTCGCTTTATACAAACACAAACACAATTTATACATTTGTGTTTGTATAAAGTGAGAGATGCGAGAGAGAGAGTGGCAAGCGAGATCAAGAGAGTGGCGAGCGAGATATATGGGGAGAGAGGCGAACGAAAAGATATGTATTTGTATTTGTATATACAATTTTCTTTCGCTTTATACAAAATATAATTTATACATTTGTGTTTGTATAAAGTGAGAGAGGCGAGAGAGAGATTGGCGAGCGAGATCAGGAGAGTGACGAGCGAGAAATATGGGGAGAGAGGCGAGTGACAAAGTGTTTGTTACGGATTAGAATTAAATGAAACCGTGGTTATATCATTTAATTTTAATTGATAGTTTGCTTTTATATACAATTTTCCCTATTTTAAATTGCTAATTATTATGTTGTATAATACTTCTTTTACATAGTTTTTAAATAATGCTATATGTTATTTCCTCTATCCCAATCTATGCAACATTGATATATTTCGAGAGTCAATCGAATGTTTTATGTCTTTTAAGTTGTTAATTGTGATTTATAATATCTTTTACTAATATTTAAATAATAGATGTTATTTCTTCTTTCCCAATTTATGTGACAATAATAGAGTCAATTGAAGTTTTTATGTGTCTTAAATATTTTAAGTTGCTAATTATTGCAATTTATAATAGTACTTTTTATGTAATTTTTAAATAATATATACAAATTACTCTTTTTGTCTCATGTAGCACAGATAGAATTTCAAGAGTCAACCAAATTTTGTATATTTTTATAAATATTTCAAGTTGTTAATTATTGAAAATTATAGTACTTTTTACATCGTTTTCAAATAATACATGTTACTTCTTCTGTCCAAACTTATAATGTGGCTCCGATAAAATTCCAAGATTCAACCAAATTTTTATGTCTTAACATATTTTATGCTATTAATTATCGTGCTTTCTAGTATACTTTAATGTAATTTTTAAATATACAGAAAAAAAATAAAATCAAGACAAATAAATTAATAAAAAAAATAAAAAATTATCAAACTGTCCTTACATGCCAAAGCAGACATGTTAACCTGCGGCCTACTTTGACATATAAACTCCCTCTTCTAAGATAGGTAAAGTATTGATCGTATCGTTACCAATACTAAGTGAGCATGAAGATTGAAAAATACAATATAACGACAAATAGCGTTGTTTGACAAGTTTTGCAATGAAGTACAAATGTGGACGTTTCGTAAAGATGTATACATACATATATATATATATGTGACATTATATAAGAACTAGCTGTGTGCCCAAATAAGCCCAAGTTTATTGTAACTAAAATAAGGTTGTGTACAACTTGTTGGGCTTGTACTTTCCTAATCAAGTCCATTATCTATTTAAGTTGGAGACTTCTACTAAAATATATGATTTTTTTTCGAAAATATATAGTCCAAAATAAAATGGGCCAACAACAGAAATCCACTAGCAAATTACTTTCCTTCATCTGAGTTTTCAATATTACGAATCTTACTAGAATTTGAACTTCGGATACATGTATTTGGCGCGTCCGTATACATGTATCTTGGATACATGTACTTGGCGCATCCATATACATGTATCTTGGATACATGTGTCAAAATTAGGTGTAATTTATTCTAGATACACTGTATCCAAGTAGGTTCGCATATATTTGACTCTCTCGCTCTCATCTCTCCTATCTCACTCGCCTCTTTCTCTATGTATATGTATTTCAAAATGTATCTAGTATCCAGATACATGTATCTAGTGTGTTTTGCATGTATTTGGGATACACGGACTATCGCTCGCTCGCCTCCCTCATATCTCGCTCACCTCTCTCCTATTTAGCTCGCCTCTCTCCCTATTTCAGTGTATCTTGTAGTAAAAATATATGTATCCAAGTGTATCTGACTTGAAAATTTGGTATGAAATTATATATTAATGAGACAATAAGTAATTATTTCAAACTATAGGAAGAATTAGTAAATATGATAGAAATTTTGCATAATTAGGTAGTTTTTTCGTATAAAATATTATATCACATAGCTCAATATATAATATTATACTATATTATATTGTGGAGACGGTATAGGATGGAGAGTGGGGGTTCGAGGGTGATGATTGAGGGCTTAGGTTGTTGGGAAGGAGACAATTAACTTGAAATACCACTTATGCAATTTGTTTTCCCTACTTCTATTCCATACCAAACACACCCTCAACATACAGTAGATATACACCAATTATACATTTGAGAACTGTGAAGGGGCTAGCCCATCCTTAATATCCTTGTTCAAATTAGGCCTTAGGAACTGACCCATTTTTCTTTCCATGAACTTCATAGTTTGTTTGTTTCAAATTAATTTTCATATGCCAAAATTCCTAAAAACCGTCAAATTTGGAGTATTTTGGGTGGATTGTATTTTTTTTCCAACGTTAATGTCACATATATATATAGCAATCTGAAGAATAAACTTTTCATCCATCGTTATATAAAATGAATTTTTTCATTAATATATAACAATGAATTTAACAATAAGAAACAATAAAATTTTGTTGTGTATTTGTGGGACATATACAACGTATCGTATCATATCATATCATACCGATTAAGAAAGTATGAATTATATAAATGTGTTAGTTATCTAGGTAGCTTTGATTGCAATTATACGGTGTATTATTAAAGAAATATACCAAATTGAAACCTTAAGTTGATTGATAATGCAATTGTACCTACCGCAATTATAAAAAATAATCAAAACAGATTAATGAATATTGTGTATACCTCTTGAGTGGGCATATATATCTTGAAGTCCACCGGCACATGTACAACATAATTTTGTGAACTAAAATTTGGACATTATAAAAATCATTTACTATTTTTTGGATTCGATTATAACATGATTTATAAGCAACAAATAATTGTTAAACCTAATTGAATCAATTGATATCTTATTAATTCAATTAGCATTTTAACACATAAAAATCAATTAGTCAAATAGTTAAATATAAGAATCGAATTGAACCATACGAGAAAAAGTAGTTTAGCCTTATTATAAGAAGCTTAAAAAGTGATGACTGAGACTATCTAAAAGGAAAAAACGTGTTCCTGAATATATATATATATATATGTGTGTGTGTGTGTGTCATTGTTTTTAATTTTTTAACATATTCTAAAAGGAAAAAAAGTGTTACTCTAGGACAGAAGAAATATATGATTTTGTCAAGTATGAAAAGATATTTTCTTTAAAATGAAATAAATAAATAAATGTTTAGTTAGGTTAGCACGAGTGTATTGTAGAGAAGGTGGCAGACATAATGCATGAAGAAATCCATACGAAGTGATGAAAAGAAGATACTTATACAACAAAGTCAAAATGAGAAAAAGAAGAAAATATTTCAAAGCCTTGGTGGATTCTCTTCTAGTCCTGACTATAGTCTAAAATAACTTTACTGTTATAAAATTTGGAAGGTATCTAAGCTAATTTTCAACATTGTGTTCTATTTATGTAGAAAAGTTATCTCAATTTATATAGAAAAATGATCTCAATTTATCACTAATTAGATGTTCTATTTTGTCTTCAACAATTAATCCTCGTACACAACACTCCACGATATACATTTTTGGAGTTTAAAACCATAACTTAAATCACCTTATTCAACCCATCTTCTTTTTCAATAACTTACTTAAATCTCACTAGTTTAGGAGTTAATTACTTAGATACACTCTAGTTTGAAATATTACGTATCTTACCAGATTTTGGTGTCTCCAGAAGATACATGCATCTTGGATACATGGGTCAAGTTTAGGTGTAATTTATGGTAGATACATTGTGTCCAAGTGGATTATATTCATATGTATTTGGCATACATGGCAAATCTCGCTCGCCACTCTCTCATGTATCTGGTATCCCAAATACATGCAAATCACTCCAGATACATACAAACACATGTATCTAGTGTGATTTACATGTATCCGGGACACATATGAATCCTGCTAGCCTCCCTCCCTAATCTCGCTCGTCTCTCCCTATTTTTGTGTATCTGATAGCAAAAATACATGTATCTAAGTATAAGATACATTAAAAACTACTCCTATTAATTAATGATAAGATACATAATATTTCTAAGCTTCTACATGATGCAATTAGTTATACACCATAATTCTAAGCTTCTACACGATGCAAATCCATAGTGTGGCAACACTAAAATTATGTTGTTTTATCCCACGTAATGTAATGTATGCCTGTTGTTCATACTTTGAGACGTACATTTCACTTTTGCCTACTTATTTGAATATTTTAAGTCATCCAATTGCTTCCACTATGTCTCATGTCGTATTATGTGTATCTTAAAGATGTTTCAATTCGAAGTATTCATGGAAATAACATAAGTGTATCAAAGAAATATATGTTTAAAAATGATTTTTTATTAATTAGTGAATTTTAAAAAGTATAAATCTTAATTAAATAGAATGCAAAAGATATATCGATCATCAGATTAGAAATAAAAAAAACGAAACTATTTGACTAGCAGATTTTAAAGGAGGGTAGTGGATAAGGTCTTTGTGAAAGCTAACTAGTCACATGTTCATGCAATAATAATAGTCCATTTTTAAGTAAATGCTTTAATTTGTTAGGCAGTGCCAAACGTGCACTTTGAATAGGGTTTAGACTCATTTTCTTCTAAAAGAAATTTTCCAAAGATAAGTCAATAATCACTTTTTTTTTCCTTTAAGACTCAATCCTATAAAAAGCTAATAATAAAGCAAATAATTGACAATCAATAATGGAATCCAAAGACTTATATAATAGAGACCAGGCAAAACAGAATATAATCCTCTATTATCTTATGGAGGTAATATTATATATAACATCAAATTTAATTTGTCACTTTCTAAGGTTGATCAGATAAGACTTAACTATTATTTGTGGTTTTGTACTAACTTTAATTACCATCCATTTGGATTTTTTTTTTCTTTTTTAAAAAAGAGAGCCAACAAGAGAATATTAAGGAAAAAAAAATTCATTTTTTGTACAAGGATGTTTATATATTCCATGATATAAGTCCTCCTCCTCCTTTCTATTTTTCTAAGAAGGTTACACTATATAATGAACAGATCGGGCTTCTCGTCATTTTTCTTCTCTCCATTTTTTTAAAGTGAGGACACATGACATGAGTTAAATTTAATGCCTAAGACTTATTGATCAAAGTAATTATTTTTTAACCATAATTTAGATTATTGTAATCCCACAATCTTAACAACATATTATCATGTTCATAAATATAAATATAATTATTAAAAAGGTGAGATTACTTCTTTTGATACTTTCACTAAGAAAATTATTTTCTTTCATTTTTAAAGAGCTTATTTTTCTAAAAAATAATATCAAAACTTTTGATTTTATGCAAACATATGAGAAAATTAAATAATATTTTCTTTTTCTCCCTAACACACCCTAAAAGAGGCAAAAAAGAAATAGCAAAAAAATAAATGAAAAGGAACTAAATCTGCTGACTGCTGCAAAGGGTTGGAAGAAAGAAAAAAAGTGGAAAAATAAAAAATTTCTTTTTTTATTTCATTAACGATTAAAGAGCTAACAATTTAGGCGTCTATTGGTTTAAAAATGTTAGATTTTTCCTTCCATATTCCACAGTATTGTGGTCGTAAAACTCTCTTTAATTTCCAACTGCTAAATTGGCTAAGTTGAAAGCTATGCTAGATAGATACTCCCTCTGTTTCGTACTAAAATTAAGTTGTCTTTTGAGAAATTCATTTTGAATTAAAACAAGTGATATTTCACAAAATTAAAATATATTGATTTTTTTCTTCGATTTGGTCCTTTTATGAATGAATTAAGTTTTATGTAATTAAAAAATCATTATAAAGCTATGTTTTTCAAGACAGGTGATTAAGAACATGTACAATGAAGGCAAGATCCGAGTGAAGACATTGAAAGGGGTCTCAGAATACTTTTCAGTTGTAATTGGGTTGCATCATCAATCAGTCTTATCCTATTTTTATTTTTCTTTGTGATGGATGTATTGATACAATGTATCCGAGGAAAGGTGTCTTGATGTATGTTATTTGCAAATGACATAGTTGTACGATCAACTATACTAGATAGGGCCGAGTGTTGGCCAGTTAAGAACTTGCACATTCAGAAGATAAGAGCATAGGGAGTGAAGATGTTGAGATAGATGTGTGGACATATTGTTAGGAGAGATAAGATTAGGAAAGAAGATATCTGGGACAAAGTGAGAGTCACCTACATGAAAGACAAAATAAGGGAGGTGAAACTGAGATGGTTCAGACACGTGAGTAGGAAATGCACAGATCACATCGTTGAGGAGTTCATGTGACACGTTGGATATAGTGGATATGAGGAGACCAGTCAGAAGTACAAAAAAGTATTGAGAAGAGGTGATTACATTTTATTGGAGGTCGAAAATTCAGAAAGAAGGTTAGTAGGTAGTCGATTTATTTTCTAGTTTCTTTATCAATATTATTTTTATTATTCTCCTACTATCTTATTCTTCGATTTTTCAGCTCGTTGAACTTGATTATCATTTTTTTCCACCCGGTGTTCGTTACCCACATCGGAGCCCAACTATTCTGGATTTGTGTCGTGTAGATCCATTCGAGAGGAAGCGCTCCCTACCCAGGCTTATTATTATGATTGATAATGTGTATAAGGCAAAAAATACCACTTATTATGAATCAGAGGGAGTTGTACTCATATATCATCGAATAGTTAATTAATTAAATCACTACTAAATAATTGATTCAAGGTATTCACATTGAAAAGTATGTGATATAATATATTCCCAAGCCTGGTCTACCTTAGAATTGAGTTAGGTAGAATTCCATTATCATTCATGATTCAACCAAAGGTTTCAATTAGTACATTACATTATTAATGTACAAGATTGATATCAAAATTATATATTCCTAGCTACCTAACCTAATTACTATTTTAATTTACGTGATCAAAAGAGGGATGCCCCTATTAATATCTTAGTAGTGACTATATTCATGAACCCTTTTCTTAGAACTTATAACATTGGTATGATTTGATGGTAATGTGTCCCACACCTACAAAATATTTTAAAGTATTAAAGAGAAAGTTGTAAAGGAATTTAAAGCGTTAGGACATTATTTTATTAAATTCGAAAAAATAAGTATATGAAATTAAAGTTTGATTAAAAGAATATTTTTAGACTTGACATTTAAAAGAAGGATAAGAATTTATGAGTGAAAACGACTATTTTACTTGAAACTCTTATAAGAAATATTTTAATATTTCATCAGTCAAATTATTTGTAGCAACCTTGACGTTCATTCGTTGTTATACATTATAAGAATATTTGACATTTAAATATTTGATTGTTATAGAAAAAAATTATCCAAAGTTCAAACTTTTTTATTTTTTAAATGTTATTAAAAATATAAAGTTATTTAAATTTAAAATATCAAAAGATAGATATTCAAATTGTTATATAAGGTACGATACTTGTTTGAGAGGATATGTAATTAGCTTTGCTTCCGGAAAATTGTTACTAGTATCCTTCCTAGGAGGTGGTTGTAGTTGTAAGTTTTATTACCTAACGAGATGATTTATTATTATATAAATATTTATAATTTATTTTAAATTAAGAAATTTAAGAATCGTTTTTTCTTTCGTACTATATATATCCTAAAGATAAGATTAGAAGTTAGAGTGATAGAGGCATTCAAAATTCACCTAGAGTTTAGATCTGAAGTACTATATTTTTATTTTTTTAAACTCTTTTCAATTCTGAATCTGTTGCTAGCTATATAAGGAGAGAAGAATTGAAAACACCTCCAAATTTGGTGGGAATTATTAGTTTCATCTCTGAACTATTGTCATTCTTTAAAACACTCATCCACTTGACTAATTGAACTCACATACAACCCTGATCTTTCCACATGAGTAAAATTTAACCCTAAATTCTCATTAAGTTTCGGGGTGTTTTCAACACTTTTCTTGATTTTTTATTAAGGATATCACGCTCCTAAAGAGTTTGAGACCACTTTCTATGTCATGTGGCAGATTGAGAGTGTATTTAAGCTCAGTTTATCAAATAGAGGAGTGATTTTTAAAATTGTCAATAATTCAAAAACGAAACTAACAACTCACAACAAATTTAAAAATGTTTTCAATACTTCACTCGCTTTGTTGCGAGGGAGGAAGTACCATACAATTTTTTTTTCCTTGAAAGGGAAGTGTTATCTATCTTAGACAGGCACGTGACAGGCACGATCAAGTGGGTCCCACCTTAAGAAATGAGTAATGTCGAATGTCTGTCTAAGATAATTCCACTTCAAAATCTCAAAACCACATTTTCTTCCCCTTTTAGACTTTTGATAATCCACAAAAGTCTTATTCACAATTAATGTTGACAATGAAGTATGTATTATGAACTCTGATGTTAACCACTCCCAAATGGCTACTCAATCATATGCTAATTTTTGTTTTTTTATG
>JAJOOR010020625.1:0-12905 GCA_036250505.1 Solanum acaule | reverse complement strand
TTCACATCTCAAAATCTTAGACAAAAAGCTTAGGTTTATAGGACAGTAACATTAATCAAAGATTAATAATAAGTTAAGTTACTACTTGCTTTTTCATACTAAAGGGTCTATCTTATTAGGGTTGCACATGACTTATTAATCTGCAAATTAACACGTGGAACTTTTGTTAATATATTTGTGAATTGCATCATTATTATACTGTTTATGATATTATGAATACTCAAATGTAATCGTAACTAGAAACTTTTGTGTTGAAGAGTCACTATTATTTTAACTTTTTGAAGCATAGTTATTTAGTTAGTTTTTTATTTCACAACTTTTTTATTAGAGGTGCATTGTGTAAAGAAGCAGAATAATAGTTATATATTTCATAAGATAGTTGAACGATGCTAAAAATATGTATTAAATTCTACTATCATGTTTGTATAAAATATTAATTTTTTTTATACGATTAAATTATTTTGTCCATTAATAATTTGACTCAAATTATAACCAGTAAACAATATTTTTGGTATTTGTAGTTTTTAATTACACATATGTAAAATGTTTTTAAAAAAATTCTCTTATAATATTAAGCATATCATGAGGAACATAACATATTTTACTTTTTGATAAAATTAAAATTATAATTAAAAAAATCTTAACATAATATATTGTAAACTAAAAAAAATGTTGATTATATCTATAAGATGATATTGTAATATATTGTTTGAAAAAGTTGTGTATAAAAATATTACAATATTATGAATATATAAATAGTAAAAATATATTAAAATAACAAAAACAAAATAAACATAATGTCAACCGAGAGCCAAGCATCAAAATGTACACAAGCTTAACATTATTATAGCTCTATTTTATATGTATGTTAAAATTTGGAAATAATTTCTTTTACAAAACTTTAAATATAATTATTAAAAAATCATATCGTAGCTAATTATAGTTACAATAATATTTTAATATTTTAAAATTTTAAATTGTGTATTCATTATATTAATTTTAATGTCTTAAAATAAATAATTTAATGATTTAAATTATTATTGTTGTTGTTGTTGTTGTTATTATTATTATTATTATTATATATTACTAAGTACTAAATCATTCGCGCAACGCGCGGGCACATATACTATGTTCAAAAAGAGAAATAATACTAATATATTTATTAGGAAAAGAACATTTTCTACTTATTAAGTAATAATAATGATACTCTATTTTAAAGCTAACCTATTAGAGAGCCTTTTTTTTTTTCACTGTCATATTGTTTAAGATAACGTTTGACGCATTTTCATGTTGAATAACTTTTTACTTATTTTAAACTATAAAAATATATCCTAATAATTCACTTGATATGATTTAGAAGGAGTAATTGAAAAAGTTGTCACACTATACCCATCGTGGAGAGCTAATAAAAAAGAAAAAACAAAAAGATGATTTTTGTTTTTTTAACGGTTTGATTTTTACTTTGTCACTTAATTTAAAGTCATAATACATAAATGTTATTTACTTTTACTTTATTTTACACTTATACTCTTCAACTTTAGGTGTGCACAAATAGATAAATAAACTTGTATGAAATTGAATTAGTAGACACATGAGTCGTACATGACATAATAATACACATAGGACATCACGTAAGACTCAAATTGTCATGTGTGATGCCACGTAAGACGTGTGTGTCTATTTGTTCAACTTTATACAAGTTTAAGTGTTTATTTGTGCGCACTAAAAGTTAGAGCACTATAAATTGAAATCAAGTTAAAGCACTTATTTATATATTATGCCTAATTTAAAATATGTTTTTATTGAGCAGATGACCTATTTGAAATTCGTACTATCTCTATTAGGGGTGTGTATCGGTCGGATCGGTCTAGTTCAATTTTAAGTATTATCAGTTTGGATTATCAGTTTTCAATTTTAAATGTGCTAAATCGATAATCAAACCAATAAGATATTTGTTATCGGTTTTTGATTTATCGATTTTTGATATTTAAAGGTTCGATTTTCAGTTTAACCAATAAGAAAATGCTTTCAAAATAAATATATGACTTGTTCAATAATTTGACGCGATAAATGCATACATCGAAACAAGCAAACTAGACTAAATTGCAACAATAAAGACGAAAGTAATACTAACCTAAAGGATAAATACTAATGTCAAAGTTAAGTAGTGTTAATTGTATAGGGTCCTTATAGTTATAGTCTAATATGGTGATTATATTATTATTTTTTGTTTGATATTTATGTATGATTAAAAATAAAAATAGTAAATTATTATATTCTTAATGAGTTATCGCCTATCCGTTAACCTAATAACCCAATTATCGAACCGTAACCCAAATTTTTTTTATAAAACCATTAAATAACCGTTAACCCAATAATCCAATAACCATAAACCAATAACACTTTTTTTCGATTCAATTTTTGCATACCCCTAATCTCATCTGTTTTAATATAAAGTAATTTCTGAAAGTCCGACTTTGATAGAGTAGTCTCTGTGCTCGAGTAGTTTAGACCTTTCAAAATCAAATAAGCAGTTTAACAAATTCATGAGCATTACAAGATTGAATATACATACAGAGAATTGTTTTCTCCATATATATGAAATGGAAGAAATTAAAGAGGTGTTTTCCTCTATCAGCTTTATTAGTCCTTCAATTTAACAACTTGGAGACTGTCACTTCCTGTGTTTTCTTCAATTTCTTTTTTGAGTTTCAAAGCTGAATCAACAAGATAGTCGTTGCAGTCAAACAGTTCAATAAGTCGTAGCGCTGGAATATCCTGAAAGCTAGGAGGGATCTCCAGGAAATCGAAACCAGCTTTTATAGATAGCACCGGAAAAGATTCCTCTGAAGCTTTCCATTCGTCTATCTGCATACCGAGTAATGTCAAGTATTTGAGTGCAGAGAACTCCACATTTGTGACGTCCCAACAATAGCTCTTTGATCTGCCCAAAGGAATTCCCCACTCTAATTTCAGACTCTCAAGATTCTCCAATCTTGCAATGTTTAATATCATTTGTTCCATTAAGAAACAGCCAGCAAGGCGCAGATGCCTAAGATTTGGAGGGAACACACAATAGCTCTCCCTTCGGCCAACTGAATCCCAGAATTCCGTGAAAGATAAAACCAGAGAAAGAGAATGAAGGCTAGTATGAACTTTCGGTATGGAAAACAGAGGAAACTTAGGTACACATTTAACGTGGAGGCTGAGATCTTCGAGATTTGAAAACCTCCACCAGAACCTTGGATTCTTATTATCCAACAATATATGGCAAGTGTGAAAAGTCTTCATGTTCTCTAGCATAGTTGTTGAATGTAACAAACTCAATAATAACCAAGGGAACTTTTGTAGTATTGCAATCACTGACTGGAATTACAAGATAACAACTGGTAAGGAAGGACAATTAAGAAGAAGAAGAAGATAGAGATGAGATACAGAAGAAGATAAAAGATGAGAGTAACAGACAACTTCTTTCACAATATGCATAAACCCTTCTGTCCAACTCATTTGCCCTTTTAACCAAATGCTAATTGGGCCGGGGTCCCAAATAAAACACTCCAACATTTTACTCGGCCCAATAATCCCAACTAAATAAGTCTCCACCAATTCTAATCCATAGGCCCTTACATATCCAACTTGGTTCACAACATTGAACATTCTTCAAAACTTCCTTCGTCATTGTCTTCCCATACCAACGAAAAACAGTCTATATTCACATGCCTTAGCTTCGTCATTTCCCATAAAGTAGCAGCCCTTAGGTGTAACTTCTCATTGGACCGGAGCTGCAGACTTTGGAGATTGTGTAGGTGTGATATCCACTCCAATTCAAAATGTTCCACAGAAAGTGCAACGTACCTCAACTTAGTTAGCGATTGCATTGCTTTAGCCCATGTATTATGCAATTCCACATCCATCAAATACACTGCCCGGATAGATCTGAATTTAACTGCTAAATGTAAAGGATTTGAATATAGGTTATTCCATGTATTGAGTTTTGGATGAGCAATGAACTCCAGAGATTTTGTTTCCTTGAAATCGAGCATTGGAATCTTATCCAGCTGGTAGTCGGAATGATCTAATTGTTTAATAAGATCATCATGAATATAAATGCATAACCGTGATTCTGTGGAATGCAAATGTTGATACGGATTGTATGGCACTGCAACCTGAATATACTTGTCTTCTGTGAGTTTTCTCAAGCAGAACTCACACACTACATCATAAAGTGAGCAGTATTCTACAACATGATGAATTCTCATTTCGGAGACCATTACTAGGCTTCTGTTAAGCAAATCACTCAAGCAAACTCTAGATGCTTCCTCCATGTTCTCTGTTTCGGCATTCAATACAAACTCTTCAGCCATCCACAACTTCAGCAGATGGTCCACCGGGATCTTATGGTCTTCTGGAAACAATGCCATGTAAAGAAGGCAAGGTTTTAAGTGGTCCTCTAAATGGTCATAACTTGATTGTATCACCTTCATACTCTGCTCTCCTAAAACATGAGAACTTAAGTCACTTGCAACCTTGAGCCACAAGGAGGCCTCCCTTTCCATTTTTGCAATAAATCCAGTAACCAGGACAACCACAAGAGGCAATCCCTTACAGTGTTGGGCAACTTGTAACCCTGCTTCCAGTAGATCAGGGGGACAACTTTCTCCTCGAAATACCTTCTTCTCCAATAATTCCCAAGTCTCTCCGAACGTTAGAATTCTAAGAGAATAAGGATCACTGTGATGATGAAGATCCTTAGCCACTTGTTCAATTCGTGTTGTGACCATTACTCTGCTTCCATATTTACCTTGAGGGAAACATGTTCCCAAATCTTCCCATGCCTCGACATCCCAAATGTTATCTAATACAATGAGATATCTTCTACTTTTTAGACTCTTGCGCAACATGTCAGCTATATCATCGTCCTCTTTGATTTTGCTATCATCATTTGTTGATTGTTTGAAAATCTCAGCCAATAACGTCCTCCTATTATATGCTTGCGACACAGCACACCATGCTTTAACTAACATCAAAGTGATTAACAATAGAGGGATTGTAGTACAGCTTCCTTGCCAAAGTTGTTTTACCGAGTCCAGGCATTCCATAGATGGAGATAACATCCCGCTCCTTTGTTCCTTGTGTCAATTTCTTCATTATAATTTCTGCATCTTTCTCAAAGCCGACAACTTGATCATCACCATATATTGATGTAATACTAGGTTTTGTGGAAGGCTCTCCAGAAGTTTCAACAACATCCATGTCAATTGGCTATTGTGGAAATTACTATGATCCGGCCAAACTATCTTTAGTTAATTGCTCTGTTACCTTTCATTAGGAAAAATGAAGGTGCTACAATTATAAGAAAAAACAACAATTTGATGCTTCAATTTTGGGTTTCGAGAAGTCGAAATTGAGAAAGAAGAGGATGGACATATATTGAAGAATGAATAGTGATACTATAAATATATAGTACTACTTGACATGTTGTGGGAATATAAATGAGTATAAACAAATAACTAGTGCTACATGACATGTTAATAATTAGTCATACACGTTAAGAAGGTATACAAATAATTAAGTTTAGGTCTGACTAAATTATAAAACTCCCAATTATCAACAGCTGTATGTGCGGTGTGGAAACACATTTTTTCCGTCGAAAAAATCCCTTTGTTCATGCTAAGTAGGCGTTCGGACATAAAAATAAAAATGTACTATCACAAAAAGTAATGTAGAAGTTAAGAAATGAATTCTGAATTCTTCGAGAGTATTAGTGATTGAAACCCTAAGAATAATGGGCAAATAATAAGATGTCCGTCCTTCATAACACAATTGTGGATCTTCAAGGTCATTCTTATCGGCCATGTTCTATAATAATAAGATCCAATGTCGCTTCTGTTGAGTTACATCTAACCTATTCCACTTGTAATGAGTCGACACTTTCTAATTCGTCCAACTGATAAATTCGATTTTTTACCCGATAATCGAACCAACAAAAAAATATTGCAAGTGGAAGATCATTTTTCGGTGGTTCCAAGTTATTTTAGTTTTCTTTCTACATCAATATTAGTTGACCAGCGTAGTGTGCCTATTTAGAGGATGAAGGAGCAACTTATGTTAATGTATTTTTCTTAATAAATAAAGGATCTATATTTATTATAAAGTCACCTTCTTAATTACTAGTTTATGTGGCATATATTTGACAATGGACCTTAATATATGAAGTTTGAATTATTTTGGTTCTTAATGTATAACCTCCAAAGCGAAAAAGTCCTTTATGTATTTTAGGTTGTGGACCAAAAAACACTCTTTTTTTTTTTTTTTTGGAAAGGAGAACTTAATTATGAAAAGGGAATTTTTTTTGAATTGGATTGATTTTGGTTGAATACAAATGTCTTTATGTCACTCAAATTCATAGTTGTGTAGTTGGTTGGATTTGGAAACAGTCCAATCCCATTGCCCATTATTGAAGACATCTTTGAGCATGATGCATTGCATGTCATTAATAATTTGTTGGTGGTGTTTCAATAATTTTATTAGTTGATCATCTTATTAAATAGTTATTACATATTAGTTGTCCACCTAACTAAATTAAGAAAGTATTAATTAATTTTTTCATATATTATTCTTGCAATTAATTCTTTTTATAAGTATTCACATTTGTTTGTAAAATCTCCAAAAAATATTTTTTAAAAGGGTGAATTAGTAAATTTTTTATTTATTTATGATTTTTTAATATGCGTGTAAAATAAATTGATCAACTAATATAGAACAAAGGAAATAATATTATGGTAAAACTTGATTTTCAGCAATAATTTAGAATAATAAACTCACATGTCACATGTATGAATAGTACCATCACAACGTTGACCTGAGTAAGGTTGATGATCATCCACTTTGAGGGAAATAAAGAAACTATATAAAGGATGTTGAAAGAAATGTCATAAACAAAGAAAGACATTCTTTTCTAATTGAATAATTGAAAAAAAGAAAAGTAAGCGAAACAAGTGGAAAATGAAAAAGTATTTAATATTATAATTTTTAGGGAAAAGACGTAAGTATCCTCTAAATTATGATCGAAATTTTAGAACATTCTATTTTTACGGGGTTGTATTTCCCTTTCCCTACCCCAATTTTGTGGGGTCGTATGAATTCATTTGGTTTAGTTAGTTGGGTTCGGATTAAAAGAGAAAATCGGGTCATTTTAATTGAAATTGAGTAATTTTAGTTGATTTGAGGTTTTCCATTCAATTGAGGGTACAAGTGACAATTATAGTAACGGCGAGGATAAGAATAACTTCATTTTAACGGTAAGGACATAGTCAACTAATAAAACAAAATTGAGGAGTATTTTTGACCATTTTCCCGATAACAAAGGATCATGTTACAATATGGAGTTCGTAAATAGGGAATTAAATGGTCCGACTTTGATAGAGTAATCTCTGTTTTTGAGGAATTTAAGCCTTCACAAATCAAATAAGCACTTTCACAAATTCATCAGCATTACAAGATTGAATATCCATGACAGGCAAATTACACAACTAAAATGATGTTTGGATCATCCAGACAATATTACCATGAAAATAATACAGAGAATGAAGCCATCCACAAATTAAATCAGAACAACTAAAAATAGTATGCAGACTTTAACTGAATTGCAACCTCAGCTTCCAACTTAAAAATAAACTTAGCTTTTGAAATGGAAATAGAATAGCTTTTGAATACATTTATTTACTTCTTATAACAACTTGGAGACTGTCACATCCTGTGTTTTCTTCAATCTCTCTTTTGATATTCCTAGCTGAAACCACAAGTGAATGGATGAAGTTAGACAGTTCAATAAGTCTCAGTGTTGGAATATCCGCAAAGCTAGGAGGGATCTCCTTGAATTCGAAATGATCAGCTGCTTTTATAGATAGCACCTCGAGCACGGGAAACGATTCTTCTGAAGTTTTCCATTCATCCGTCTGCATACCAAGTAATGTCAAGTATTTGAGTGCAGGGAACTCAACATTTGTGACGTCCCAGCAATACCTCTTCTGATCTCCGAAAGGAAATCCCCCAAATAATGAGAGACTCTCAAGCTTCCACAATTTTGCAATGTTTAAAACCATTTTTCCGTCGAGAAACAGCCGCCAAGGTCCAAATGCCTAAGATTTGAAGGGAAAACAAAATACCTCTCCCATCCAACTGAATCAAAGAATTGAAGTAAAGAGAAATCCAGAGAAACAGAATGAAGGCGAGTATGAACTTCCAGTATGGGAAACAAAGGAAACTCAGGCACAACTTTAACGTGGAGGCCGAGTTCTTCAAGATTTTGGAAATCTCCACCAGAACCTTGCATTCATATTATCCAACTGTATATCGCAAGTGCGAAAACTCTTCATGTTTTCTAACATACTTGTTGAACATTCTTCAAAACTTCCTTCGTCATTGTCTTCCCATACCACCGAAAAACTGTCTATATTCACATGCCTTAGCTTCATCATTACTGACAAACTATCAGCCCTTAGGTGTAACGTCTCACGTGACTTGAGCTGCAGAGTTTGGAGATTGTGTAGGTGTGATATCCACTTCAATTTAAAATGTTTGACAGAAAGTGCAAGGTATCTCAACTGAGTTAGCGATTGCATTGCAGTAGCCCCTGAATTTGGCAATTCCACATCCATCAAATGCAATACCCGAACATATCTTAAATTAACAAGTAAATCTAAAGGATTTGAATATTGGTTATGCCATGTATTGAGTTTTGGATGAGCTATGAACTCCAAAGAATTTGTTTCCATGAAATCGAGCATTGGAATCTTATACAGCTGGTAGTCGGAATGATCTAATTGTTTAACAAGATCATCATGAATATAAATGCATAACTGTGATTCCGTGGAATGCAACTGTTGATACGGATTGTATGGAGCTGTGAACTGCATATAGTTGTCTTCTGTGAGTTTTCTCAAGCAGAACTCACGCACTACATCATGAAGTGAGCAGTATTCTATGTCACGATTAATTCTCATTCCGGAGACCATTACTAGGCTTCTGTTAAGCAAATCACTCAAGCAAACTCGACATGCTTCCTCCATGTTCTCTGTTCTGGTATTCAATACAAACTCTTCAGCCATCCACAACTTCAGCAGATCGTCCACTGGAATCTTATGGTCCTCTGGAAACAATCCCATGTAAAGAAGGCAAGGCTTTAAATGGTCTTCTAATTGGTCATAACTTGATTGTATTACCTTCATACTCTGCTCTCCTAAAGCAAAAGAACTTAAGTCATTTGCAACCTCAAGCCACAAGGACGCCTCCCTTTCAATTTTTGCAATAATTCCAGCAATCAGGACAACCACAAGAGGCAATCCCTTACTGTTGAATTCCACCATTTCAGATCTAGAATGGAGCTTTGAGAGTAAATAAATTGATTGCTTTGTATTGATAATTGCTGATCCTTTACAACTGAATGAATTAAGAAAATATCTAGCTAACTACCTCTATTTATAGCTAATACAGATTAGTTTACTAACTAACTAATAGTCCTGTTATCAATTCTGTTATAACAGAATTTGACAGCTGTACATGATCCATTTCTCTATTCTTTTATTATTTCAACACCCCCCTTCAAGCTAGGTGGTGAAAAAATGTTTAAGACGCCTAGCTTGGATATCAAATGATAATGCTGAACTCCTCCAAGTCCCTTTATCAATAGGTCTGCCTCCTGCTCATTTGTTGAAACTATGTATTAGCCCTTGCTGAATCTTTCCCTTTATGAAATGACAGTCTATTTCTATGTGCTTGTCCTCTCATGAAACATAGGATTGCTTGCTATCTGCATTGCTGCTTTGCTATCTGTAAGTAGTCGAACTGGTGTAGTTATCTCCACTCCCAAAAACTTAAACAATCCCAGCAACCAAATTAATTTTGATACTGTCAGTGCCATGCTCCTGTATTCCGACTCAGCTGAGCTCCTTGCCACAGTGTTTTGTTTCTTTGACTTCCAAGAGATTAAGGATTGTCCAAATTTCACAATATAGCAGTCATTGACTTTCTTGAATTTGGACAACTTGCCCAATCAGCATCACAATATGTTGTGAGAGAAGCACTTCCTTCTGCACTCATTAAGATTCCCAGACATGGTTCATTCTTTATGTATACTCTGTGTTGCTTCTAGGTGAGACTTTTTAGGATTTTGCATAAACTGACTCAAGGTCTGAACACTATATGCAATGTCTGGTCTGGTTAGTGTTAAGTATAGCAATTTTCCTATCAGTCTCTGATAACCTTTGATATCACTCAGCAGTGCATCATCTGCAGGCCACAATTCTGGTCATACTCCTGACTTGTGAGCTTCTGATTTTGTTCAAGTGGTGTCATTGCAGCTTTGGATCCTGCCAATCCTAGATCAGCAATTAGTTCCAGTGCATACTTCCGCTGGCACAATAGAATCCCCTTCTTGGACCTGCAAACTTCAATTCCTAAGAAGTATTTCAAAGACCCTAGATCTTTGATCTTAAAAGCTTTATGTAACACATCCTTAGCCTCCTGAATTAGTCCCTCATCATCTCCTGTAATCAGTAAGTCATCTACATAGACCAATATAATCACCTGCTTGCCACGCCTTCTTAAGATGAATAATGAATGATCATGTTGACTCTGACTGAAATGTGATGCTAATAGGGCATTAGTAAGTTTAAGGTTCCAGTGTCTGGATGCCTTTTTGAGACCATATAAGGATTTGAGAAGCCTGCAACCCTGATTCTGCCCCCCTTGCTACCAAATCTAGGAGGAAACTGCATATAAACCTCTTCTTCAAGATCACCTTGCAAGAAGGCATTATAGACATCCATTTGGTATAAGTTCCAGTTGTGCATGGAAGCCAAAGCAATAACTACCCTGACTGTAACCATCTTGACAACAGGGGAAAAAGTTTCCTGGTAATCTAGACCTTCAAGTTGACTGTAACCCTTGGCAACCAACCTAGCTTTAAACCTTTCAATATCTCCATTGGAATGATACTTGATCTTATAGACCCATTTACAGCCAATAGGAACGTTCCCTTTAGGAATATCAACCACCTCCCAAGTCTTGTTTTGAACAAGGGTTGTGATCTCAGTCTGCATAGCAGCAAGCCATCTGGGATCTGTGACAGCCTCAGCATAAGAAGAAGGCTCAACTTCAGAAGAAACAAAAGCCAAGTAAGATTAGCAATGTGGATTAAGAGAGGCATAACTAACATAATTGGAGAGGGGATAAGAGCAAGCTTTGGTTCTTTTGGAAGGGCAAACAAAATCTGTCATCCAAATATGAGGTCTAGAAGGTCTACAAGACTTTCTTGCAGGTGGAGGAGGACCATCAATGGTCTCAGCAGGAACGGATGACTCTTGTAAAGGGGAATTGGATGCAGAAACAGGCTCATCAGGGGAATGAACAACCTCAGATACAACAGGAGGTGGATAACAATCATCAGATGTACCCTCTAATTCTTGGAAAAGTCTGTTGTTATCACCATGCTTCAACTGGAGAAAAGGGAATATATGTTCCCTGAAGGATACATCCCTGCTCACAAAGTACCTCTTAGACTTAAAATCATAAGTCTGTAAGCCTTTTGTGTAGCAGAATAGCCCATGTGTACTGCAACAATAGCTCTAGAAAAAATTTATCTACTTTCTCAATGACAGTTGCAAAACACAAGCAACCAATAACTCTGAGATGGGAAAGTGAAGGCTCAGTTTTGTGAAAAACTTCATATGGTGATTTTCCAGCCAATACAGTAGATGGTAGCCTATTGATTAAGTAGACTGCTGTCAAAACACAATCTCCCTAGAAATGGAGTGGTAGATGTTAGCATGATGGACAGCTAAATGATTGTATATATTAATGTAATTATATAGTGATATAAATTAGCATGATCATATACATTTGTTGTAGAATCAAAGGAATAAATATTGTGATAGAATAGCTGATTTGGAGGGATAGCAAGGCAGATTTAGAGGGATTGAATAGCAGATTTGTAGAGATAGAATAGCTGATCTTTAGGGATAGGAATGGCGGATCTTTAGGGATGTGTAATCTTTATTTTTTCTATATAATGGAAAGACTCTCACTTTGAGAGGTATTAAGCAGAAAATTGACATGGTATTAGAGCCTTCTCTTGGCTGTCTTGTTTCATAGAGTCATCTGTGGTTCCTTCTAAATTTTTTTTGAAAATCTTAGTTTTTGGTTTTTGGTTGACTGTTCATCGACAATCAGTCCTACCACCTGGGAATTTTGCTCTTGGTCATTCTAGTTGCTTTCTTGAGTCTTTGTAGTTTTCATAGCTATTTAAAAACATGAATTCACATCACTTTGAATCCTTCAGTGTTCGTTTTACTGGAAAAAATTATTCTTCTTGGGAGTTTCAATTTCAGTTGTTTGTCACCGACAAAGAACTATGGGGCCATATAGATGGAAGCGATCCTGCTCCTACTGATGCAACAAAGCTAGGTGAATGGAAGATTAAAGATGCTCGGGTGATGACATGGATTCTAGGGTCAATTGACCCTCTTATTGTTCTTAATCTCAGGCCATACAAGACAGCTAAGGCCATGTGGGATTACTTACAAAAGGTTTACAACCAAGATAATAGCACAAGACGCTTTCAGTTAGAGTATGAAATTGCTAATTACTCTCAAGGAGGTCTTTCTGTTCATGATTATTTTTCTGGATTTCAGAATTTATGGGCTGAATTTACAGATATTGTCTATGCCAAAATACCTACCGAATCACTATCAGTGATTCAGGCAGTTCATGAGCAAAGCAAGCGAGACCAATTTTTGATGAAATTACGCTCCGACTTTGAGAGTGTTCGCTCTAACTTGATGAATCGTGACCCGTCTCCTTCTTTGGATGTTTGCTTTAGGGAATTACTTCGTGAAGAGCAACGT
>JAJOOR010020624.1:0-17687 GCA_036250505.1 Solanum acaule | reverse complement strand
ATTCCCCCCCCCCCCCCCCCCCTTTTTTTCTTAAACTAATAACGGAGCTAAGTGCTCCTTCTATTGAATTTCAAAAGTCAGTGCAAAAGAGGTTGTCCGACCCAAAACAAAAAAAAAACAGAAAAGAAATTGGCTCAGTTTGTAAATGAACATACCCGCTTTTATTATCAGACCCTAAGCATTAGGGTTTCCTAATTGAGCTCCTTCATTTTCTCCACAATGTCACCGTAGGGAGCTCTTTTCAACTCTACTTTCCTTTTCCTTCTGATGTAGGTTTATCAACACCTTCATTTGGATCATCATCCTTACCATTTTTCTCAGCTCATAGAGGTGTGTCTCCATTAATTTCAGCTACCATTCCCTTCTTGATTTGTTTTCTGACCTTTTTTTTTTGTAGGAATTCAATGTGGTGGATGTAGTGGTTACTTTAGTGGTGTCGATAGAGGTGCCTTGTCTGGTATTTGAGCTTGCAACTCCATGTAAGTGACATTTTTTTCTCTCAAGTCCTCTTTGTATCCTTTTACCGCTTTCTAACTTGTTTTCTAGCTAAAGAGACAATGGATCTACCAAGATGATAATGCTCTTCTTCTTTGTGGAGTTCCTCCTCATCTGTCGACCTACAGTACCTAGAGCTGTCAAAATAGGCTTAGCCAGTTAAGTCGGCCCAATCCAACCCTTGAATTAAGTAGGTTTGGGCCTAATTTTTTTGGCCCATTTAGGAACGAGGCTTTTTGGCCCAACCTCATTTGGCCCGCTAGCCTCGTAGGCCCAACCCGCGAGGCTTAGAGGCCATCCCATCTTTTGACCCTTTTCTTAACCTTTTGGGGTATTTTGTTGTTGTAGTGCTATTTGTTTGTTTCTTCTGATTCATGTGTTTATTGCACCCTTTTGATTCTCGATCTCAATTTTCAAATATTTCTTTAGGATGCTTTAGAGTTGGATTTTTTCAAAATATTTGGGATCTAGAGAGTTTCGTCTTAGAGGTTCCATTTGAGATTTCCTATTCTGAAGTTGATCTAGCCCCATTCTTCTTTTTTCTTGATTTTGCTTCGCACTTAATTTCTCTATTCATATTTTCCTTGCAACTCTTAACCTTTTTTGGGGTATTTTGTTGTTGTAGTTCTATTTGTTTGTTTCTTCTAAATATGTGCTTATTTCTCCCTGTTGATTCCCGATCTCATTTTTCAAGCTTTTCTTTAGGATGTTTTGGAGTTGGATTTTTGTTTAAACATTTGGGATTTGGAGAGTTTCATTTAGAGGTTCTGTTTGAGATTTCATATTCTGAAGATGATCTAGCATCCTTTTATTTTTTCTTGATTTTGGTTAGCAATTAAGTCCTCTATTCACATTTTTCCGTGCTAGCTATGATTCCCGATGATGTTCTTTCTGTGATGCCTGGTAAGTGAGCTTTTCTTTTCATTTTATTTTTTTCATCTAAAACTATGTGACCCACAATGAGAATGATCTTTTCCTTTCTTTTAATTTTGCACTTAAAAAGATCGATCTTTGTACAATAGAAATAGCATCCTAAGGTGAAAATATCATACATTGCACATCAACCAATACTAACAGTGTAAAATTGAAATTAGGGCTTGGATTTGATATGCATGTTGCATTGCTTAATTCGTTCTTGTAGTTGCTTCTTATTTCTCTTTGCTTTGTTATTATGTAATATCTGTTGTATTGGTGTCTGCATTTTGATTCTTGAGTTCTTGTATGGTTGCGTTTTTATGTAGTTAGGTGCATCATTTGTATGATTCATATCTATTGAACCTCTTCAATTCAGAGGTTTTTAACTAATCCAATTCAAGAAAGATTATGCCAAATTTGGTTATGTTAATCTATATGTATCCAAGTTTTTGTTGTTGTTTTTTGTCTTTCATGAATGTATACTATCAATCAAAGAAAATAGATTAGTTAAAAGTTTTGTTGATCATGTTCTCCTCCCATCGTGGGATTTGTTCATAATAAGTATTGAACTCCTTTCATTTTTCAACCCAATTTTTCATCTCTAGACCTTTTGGGGTATTTTGTTGTTGCAGTTCTATTTGGCTGTTTCTCTTGATTCATGTGTTTGTTACAACCTTTTGATTGTCGATCTCATGCTCAAGCTTTTCTTTAGGATGTTTTAGAGTTGGATATGTTGAAAATATTTGGAATCTGGAGAGTTTCGTCTAGAGGTTCCATTTGAGATTTTCTATTCTGAAGTTGATCTAGTTTTCATCTGTTTTTTCTCCATTTAGGTTAGCAATTAATTCCTCTACTCACATTTTCCTGTAGCTGCTATGATTTGTTGTTGATGTTGTTCTCTCTGTGATGCCTGGTAAGTGAGCTTTTCTCTTATTTTATCTTTTTGGTCTGAAATTGTGTGATCCAAAATGAGAATGATGTTTTCCTTTCTTTTAATTTTTCACTTAAAAATATTGATCTTTGTACAATAGTAGTAGCATCCTAAGGTGAAAATACCATACATTGCACATCAACCAATTCTAGCAGTGTAAAATTGAAATTAGCACTTGATTTGATCTGTATGTTGCATTGCTTATTTGGTTTTTGTAGATGCTTCTTATTTCTCTTTACTTGTTATTAATTATTGTATGTTGTATTGGTGTCTGCATTTTTATTCTTGAGTTCTTGTATGGTTGTGTTTTTATGTAGTTGGGTGCATCATTTGTATGATTTATATCTATTGAACCAGCTCAAATAAGAGGTTTTTGGGTAAGTCAATTCAAGAAAGATTACGTCATACGTACTATTATAAATGAATACAAATTTGTGTTGTAATTTTATGTCTTCCATGAATGTCTACTTGCAATAAAGAAACTAGATTAGTTAAAAGTTTTGTTAATCATATTCTCCTCCCATCATACGATTTGTGCATAATAAGTATTGAACTCCTTCCATTTTCACCCCAACTTCATATCTTGACCTTTGGGGGTATTTTGTTGTTGCACTTCTATTTGTCTGTTTCTTTTGATTCATGTTTTTATTGCACCCTTTTGATTTTAGATCTCATTTTCAAGATTTTCTTTAGGATGCTTTAGAGTTGGATCTGTTGAAAATATTTGGGATCCGGAGAGTTTCGTCTAGACGTTTCATTTGAGATTTCCTATTTTGTAGCTGATTTAGCCTCCTATTTTTTATTATTCTGGTTAGCAATTAATTCCTTTATTCACAGTTTTCTTTGTCTTTAGCTCTGATCTGTTTCCTATGTTTTTCTCTCTGTGATATCTTGTAAGTGAGCTTTTCTCTTCTTTTTATTTTAAAACAGTGTGACCTACAATGAGAATAATGTTTTCCTTTCTTTTAATTTTGCACTTAAAAAGATCTATCCTTGTACAATAGAAATAACATCCTAAGGTGAAAATACCATACATTGCACATCCACGAATCCTAATAGTGTAAAATTGAAATTAGGGTTTGGATTTTATCTGCATATTGCATTGCTTATTTGGTTCTTGTAGTTGCTTCTTATTTCTCTTTGCTTGTTATTATGTATTGTCTGTTGTATTGGTGTCTTTATTTTGGTTCTTGAGTTCTTGTATTGTTGTATTTTTATGTAGTAGGATGCATCATTTGTATGATTCATATCTATTGAACCAGTTCAATTAAGAGGTTTTTGACTAAGCCAATCCAAGAAAGATTACGTCAAATTTGTTTATGTACTATTCTTTGTTTATCCAAATTTGTGTTATTGTTTTTTGTCTTCCATGAATGTCTACGTGCAATCAAAGAAACTAGATTAGTTACAAGTTTTGTTTATCATGTTCTCCTCTCATCAGGGGATTTGTTCATGATAAGTATTGAACTCACTCTATTTTTCACCCCAACTTTTCATCTCTTGCATGATCTGATAATTAAGTAAGGCCAATTTAGCTTATCAATATTAATTAGTCTCTTTTCCTATACTCCTAGATCCAATAAAGTTTACGTATTTACTTCTCCTTTATCTAGTGTTGTATTTTCGAGATGATTAGCAAATCATATGTCTTCCCTTATAATATGAGTTATTCTAATATTTCTGTTACTCGTCCTCATTCATATCTCTTCCACCACTTCAATTATCAGCCATGAGACCTTTCAAGTTTCAAGAATGGAATTTCTTAACTGTAAAGAGTCAATCTCAATTATCACCTGTTGATATTAGTTCTCCTCTATATATCTTATTGCCTTAGTATAGTCATAACTTATGTCTGAGTGTTGTGCATTGTAAAATGCTCATTTCGTTTGTCTTATTAGTAAACACATTGTCATTCATATCCCTCATACAAAATTCCCATGATCTTAGAATTTTCTCTAGACGTACAGTTTGTATTACATTTCACCTAGTCATTATTTAGTGGCCTCCAACACACTTGAATCACCTTGGATTTTTGGGGATAAGTCTGAAGAGATTGCATCAAGGTACTCTTTTTGTAGGAAGCATGTTTAAGAGTTTCTCTTTCCACCTTCATAAACATGAGTATGCATGATTTGGTATATTAGTTTCACTTTAGAGTAAATGATATTAGCTAACCTAGGTTTGTCATGTCTATCTTTGTTTATGTATGTGTATTAGGAGAAGAAAACAACAAACTTAAATGTTATAACTTGGATCTCTTATTTGTTTATAATCATTTGGTGATTGAAAATTGTTGGCTTAAATTATCCAAATTCTATAATTCAATCACCCTCAATTACCTTCTCAAGGTAACACCCTGCCATATCAGAATGCCAACAGTAACAAATAAAATTCATCATCAACCTACACCACAACTAACCATACATTCAACCATCCAGACTCCATGTTTGAAGACCTATGCATGCAACCTCCTAACAATCTATCTGGTATTATCAATTGGGAGCATTTCTAACTACTTAGTTATGGAAACCTAGCCTATCTAGACGTCAAACAACTATTTAAGAATTTTGAAGGCATCCATTTGCTCCTCGGGGTAAATCCTAACGATCGTGGACCGGAAGTCGTTGGATCTTTCGCTTCCTTATATGGAAATTCCTATCCTCCATTACCCTCAAATTTAAAGTGGTTGAGGAGAATTTTGGAGTAACCTTCGCATGTTTTGTGCCAGAAAAGTGGGAAGAAAAATAAAAGACATCATATATATCTAGGGTTTGATTTCATCAACCCAGCTATAGCGGCCCTATAGGAGCTATAGTGGCACTGCATAGTGGGAGATGTCTAGATATGGCGGGCAGATGCCAGCCCGGATACCTTCAAATTTAATAATTCTGCCGTGTGCTCCAAAATTTAATTTGTCACCCGAATAAGAAATTTGAGACTCCACCTGTGATGCATTTAAATAACGTCAATTTGGGTCGTTGCAACATACCAAGTACTAGATTATTTGTGCTGTATTTCCTTTTATATGGTTCTATTATTTTAGATTGATTTGATCTTGATAACAATAAGAACCTTTAGGGGAATGATTGTTGTTAGATAAATTTGATATGTAGGTTTTCTTAAGTATCATTATTTATTTCCAAATAGAAGGGTTTTGTTCCTAACTTATTAAATAAAATGGTGTTGAATAAGAACTAGAAGAATGAAAATGACATATAAAGTGAAGATAATTAATATTTTATTTTATAAATACAAGGCCAGTGGGCTCCTGACCCACTAACTATTTTATTATGAAAAAGCAAAGAGTATAGGAAATTTCTTCTCAAATTAAAATCGAAAAGTGTAGAACTTTTGAGCTTTGCTTTGTCTGCCGTTCTTCTGTGCTTCAATTTGGCAATTCTGACATCTTTATTAGGACCAACTAAGTTTGTGATCCATGTCCTCTTCTTTGTTTCTTGAATTTGAAAGCTTTGATTTTGATATCTTGTTGAGTTTTTTCGCTCTTTTTTCTCGTTTATGTCTATCTTGTCTCTCAATGTTATACGTCCATTTCTAGGTTGACTGCATTTTGTTCAGTTAGCTCAGAATTCAGAAATGGCAATCTTGGATTTCAAATGTTTCACTTGTATTCTTGACTGCCAACAGGTATATATTTTCCCCCTTTTTCTTGCCATTTTGAGATATTTTTTTGTTGCAATTCTATTATCCTATTTCTTTTGATTCATGTGTTTATTGTACCCTTTGAATTGTCGATCTCATTTTAAAAACTTTTCTTTAGGATTATTTAGAGTTATATCTGTTGAAAGTATTTGGATCTGGAGAGTTTCGTCTAGAGGTTCCATTTGAGATTTTCTATTTTGAAGTCAATCTAGCCTCCTAATATATTTCTTGATGTTGATTAGCAGTTAATTCCTCTATTTGCATTTTTTCATGCCTTTAGCTATGATTCGTCCCCCAGGTTGCTCTCTTCGTGATGCTTGATAAGTGAGTTTTTCTCATTTTTTCATTTTTTTTTCTTACACTGTGTGACCTATAATAAGAATAATGTTTTACTTTCTTTTAATTCTGCACTTAAAAAGATCGATTTTTGTACAATAGAAGTATCATCCTAAGGTAAAAATACCACATATTGCACATCAACCAATCCTAGAAGTGTAAAATTGAAATTGGGCTTGGATTTGAGCTGCATATTGTGTTGCTTATTTGATTCTTGTAGTTGCTTGTGTATTGTCTATTGTATATGTGTTTGCATTTTGATTCTTGAGTTCTTGTATGTTTGTAGTTTGGTGCATCATTTGTATGATTCATATATATTGAAGCAATTCAATTAAGAAGCTTTTGACTAAGACAATTCAAGAAAGAGAACACCAAATTTGTTTATGTACTATTTTATATGTATCCAAATTTGTGTTGTTATTTTTTGTACTCCATGAATGTCTACTTGCAATCAAAGAAATTAGATTAGTTAAAAGTTTTGTTTATCATGTTCTTCTCCCATCAGGGGATTTGTTCATGATAAGTAGTGAACTCTGTCCATTTTCCACCCCAACTTTTCATCTCTGGTATGATCTGATTCATAAGTAAGGAAAATTTAGCTTATCATTATTAATTAGTCTCTTTCCCTATACTCTAAGATCCAAGAAATACTATCTATTTACTCCTCCTTCATCTAGTATTGTATTCGGATATGATTAGCCTATCAGTTGCCTTCATTTATAATATGAGTTATTCTGATATTTTTGTTACACATCCTCATTCATATCTCATCCATCGCTTCAATTATCGGTCTTTAGACCTCCCACCTCCCAAATTTTCAGAATAAAATTCCTTAACATCAAGGAGTCAATCTCAATTATTACATGTCGATAATAGTTCTCCTCTATATATATCATTGCCTTAGTATAGGCATAATTTTTTTGTGAGTGTTGTGCATTGTAATATACTCATTTATTTTGCCTGATTACCATTCATATTCCTCATACAAAATTCCTATGATCCCCTGTCACGATTTTCTCTAGATGTACCATATGTATTACATTTCACCTATTCATTATCTAGTGGCCTCCAGCACATTTGAATCACCTTTGACTTTGGGCTATAAGTCTAAAGAGATTGCATTTAGGTATTTCATTTGTAGGAAGCATGTTTAAGATTTTCTCTTTCCGCCTTCATAAACATGATGATAATATGCATGATTTGGTATATTAGTTTCACTTTAGAGCAAATGATATTAGCTAATCAAGTTTTGTCATGTCTTTCTTTGTTTTTGTGTGTGTATTAGGAGAATAAAACGACAAACTTAAATCTTATAACTTGGATCTGTTCTTTGTTATTTAATCATCCGGTGATTGAAATTTGTTGGGTGAGCTAATCCGAATTCTCTCAATAAACAGTCTATTTTAAAAGAATTGCAAAATAATTTGACAAGTAATATTGATTTAAGTTATCCATGATTATAAGATTCAAATGAATGTCGAACATAAGAAAGAAAGAAAGAAAAATAGCTTAGAGTTATCCACACATTATCTTTCTTCCAGTGTGCTTTTTAATTTGAAAAACAGATATTTTGTTCTAGTCGAAAGTCTTATATCTCCACTTGTCTCAGATATATAGGCTGACCGATTGTTCGGTTGTGTACCATGTCAATTAATAGTTTAAGAACACGAAATTTTATTTTGAAGCTATAAAAATTATCATCATATATCATAAGAAAAAATAGGCATAAAATTAATCTAACTGACAAAAAATCATTTCCATCAAAATGTTTTTATTGTTATCAATGTTAAATGAATCTAAATTGATAGCACAAAAATAAAGATAAAGGCAATACTTTATATGAAGAGAACACAAAAAAAAAAAAAAGTAAATATTTTTATTAAGGAGATTGAGGGGTTATTCACTAAAAGATATAGGATTGATGATTCTAATCTCATAATCTTTGAGCTCACCCTCAATTTTCTTTTGCAAAATGACTTATTTTCATAAGTACAAGAAGAAAATATTTTTTTACATGGTGATTGGTATTCACATTGGGACTCAATTAGACTCGGATAACGAAAAGTCTCAAATTGAGGGTAAACCTCTTTCTAACCAACGTAACTCATGCCCAAGACTTGAACTTGACACTTCTGGTTAAGGATAAAGGAATAGTAACTTCTACTCAACTACAATCCTTGTTGGTAGAACACAACAAATAAATCCAACACATTGCCAATAATCAAGATAAAGTAAATGAAGTCATTATTAGTCTCAACAAAAGTTATGGTGGGGTGAATATGATCCATCCATCCTTAACCAGAGGTCTCAAATTTGAGCCTTGGATATGAAGAAAATCTTGCTAGAGCGTGTCCCTTGGAATCCATATTGACCTGGGATTTAATATGATATATTGAAATCGAGCGAAAATAATTTTAATTACAGTTTACAATTTATTCCAAGTTCTATTGGAACTCTTGTATATAAAAGAATGACAATTTCTATAGTAATAAGTTGTCACGTTGAATATTTCATTGAGATGTGTTGTTTTTTTTACCTTTCAATGTGTGTTTAAAAGAAATTTTAAAAGAAAATAGGAATATGGCATCATAATATATAGAATTCACATCTTTCTAGTGATTTCTATTGAAATTTAATCCTTCTGATTTTGATTCAATACCATGCTATTTAATAATTTAAAAACACAAAAAAATTCATTTGAATGTAGAAAATCATCATCATACACCACAATAAAAACTGGGAATAAAATTAATCTAATCAACAAACAATATATATCTATATATAAAATGAGAAGAAAAAAATGACACATGTCATTACCACAATTTTTTAGAATTTTAAATTTTAAATCATTTTAAATAATCAGTAATAAATAATTATTTAAATAATTACAAGTTGATAGATTTTGCGGTAGTTACAAAATAGTTTTTTTTAAAAAAAAATTAATAATTAATTACAAAACAAGTTGATAGATTCGGCAGAACTTAGACAACAATTTTTGAAAAATTTTTATAAATAATTAGTTACAAATTATTATTTAACTATTACATCATCTATCTACAAATACTTAATTTTAATTACAAAAGATTAAATTTTAAATTAATATATACAAAAATATTCGACTGTGACATCATATGCTATAAAACACATAACCAAGATAGATACCAAGCAATATTCGATAAGACATTATAATCATAATCACCAATGTACAAATTTAATGTTGTTCTGAACACCTACTTGGCCTGAGAGACAAAACTTAAGAAAATTTTCTAGAATAGCGCATGATGAGCTTTACAATGAAACTTAAATAACTCAACTATCATGGTTAACTGGATCGAGGCAGCCTCAAAATCAGAAGGTACATAATTTTAATTACAAAAGCTTAACATATCATTATTTTGTATTTATAATAATTTATACCAAACAATAAATATATTTTAACAGATAAATACAAGTAGTTTTATAACTTCTCAATAACCATCCAATAAACAAGGAAACTTAAACTACAATTATTTACTGCATCTATAAATTTCCCTACTATATATAGATATCTTTCAGTAATAACTTTACATACTTTTACATTGTTCGTCGATTGTTCTGCGATATTCAGTAATATATATGGCTTTGCACTTTCACACAATCTCAGAAAATACATCTAAATCAATGCACTGGAACTTAAAAGTTCGTGTTATTTGATTGTGGATAGTTCCTGATAAATTCAAACCAGAAATACCTTACTCTTTGGAGATGATTTTACAGGATGAAAAGGTACCACTCAAATAAATAGTTTTTATATACTTGAAAACAATTATCAGAAAAAAATATTTTTTTTTATTACAGGGTGATTGTATTCATGCATCACTTGGAAAGACAGTAATTAAGCATTTCAGAGAAATTCTATATCACTCGGTGTTTTTCGAATGAATTACTTTGTGATTGCCCTAAACATCATGAAATCTATCTATATATAAAAGGAGAAGAAAAAATGACACATGTCATTACCACAATTTTTTAGAATTTTAAATTTTAAATTATTTTAAATAATCAGTAATATATAATTATTTAAGTAATTACAAGTTGATAGATTTTGCGGTAGTTACACAACGGTTTTTTTTAAAAAAAATTAATAATTAATTACAGAACAAGTTGATAGATTCTACGGTAGTTACACAATAATTTTGAATTTTTTTTATAAATAATTAGTTACAAATTATTATTTAACTATTACATCATCTATCTACAAATACTTAATTTTAATTACAAATGCTTAAATTTTAAATTAATATATACAAAAAAATTCGACTGTGACATCATATGTTATAAAACACATAACCAAGATAGATACCAAGCAATATTCGATAAGACATTATAAACATAATCACCAATATACAAATTTAATGTTGTTCTGAAAACCTACTTGGCTTGAGAGACAAAACTTAAGAAAATTTTCTAGAATAGCGCATGATGAGCTTTACAATGAAACTTAAATAACTCAACTATCTTGGTTGACCGGATCGAGGCAGCCTCAAAATCAGAAGATACATAATTTTAATTACAAAAGCTTAATATATCATTATTTTGTATTTGTAATAATTTATACCAAACAATAAATATATTTTAAGAGATAAATACAAGCATTTTTATAACTTCTCAATAACCATCCAATAAACAATGAAACTTAAACTACAATTATTTACTGCATCTATAAATTTCCCTACTATATATAGACATCTTTCAGTAATAACTTGACATACCTTTACATTGTTCATCGATTGTTCGGCGATATTCAGTAATTTAGATGGCTTTGCACTTTCACACAATCTCAGAAATTACATCAATATCAATACACTGGAACTTAAAAGTTTGTATTATTCGATTGTGGATAGTTCCTGATAAATTCAAACCAGAAATACCTTACACTTTGGAGATGATTTTACAGAATGAAAAGGTACCACTCATGCAAATAGTTTTTATATACTTGAAAACAATTATCTTAAAATAATATTTTGTTTTATTACAGGGTGATCGTATTCATGCATCACTTGGAAAGACAGTAATTAAGCATTTCAGAGAAATTCTATATCAACTTGGTGTTTGTCGGATGAATTACTTTGAAATTGCCCCAAACATCATAAAATCAATCAATATATAAAAGAAGAAGAAAAAATGACACATGTCATTACCACAATTTTTTAGAATTTTAAATTTTAAATCATTTTAAATAATCAGTAATAAATAATTATTTAAATAATTACAACTTGGTAGATTTTGCGGTAGTTACACAATAGTTTTTTTTAAAAAAAATTAATAATTAATTACAAAACAAGTTGATAGATTCTGCTGTAGTTACACAACAATTTTTTAAAAGAATTATAAATAATTAGATACAAATTATTATTTAACTATTACATCATCTATCTACAAATACTTAATTTTAATTACAAAAGCTTAAATTTTAAATTAATATATACAAAAAAATTCGACTGTGACATCATATGTTATAAAACACATAACCAAGATAGATACCAAGTAATATTCGATAAGACATTATAAACATAATCACCAATGTACAAATTTAATGTTGTTCTGAACACCTACTTGGCTTGAGAGACAAATCTTAAGAAAATTTTCCAGAATAGGGCATGATGAGCTTCACGATGAAACTTAAATAACTCAACTATTATGGTTAACTGGATCGAGGCAGCCTCAAAATCAGAAGATACATAATTTTAATTACAAAAGCTTAATATATCATTATTTTGTATTTATAATAATTTATACCAAACAATATATATATTTTAACAAATAAATACTAGTAGTTTTATAACTTCTCAATAACCATCCAATAAACAAGGAAACTTAAACTACAATTATTTACTGCATCTATAAATTTCCCTACTATATATAGATATCTTTCAGTAATAACTTTACATACCTTCACATTGTTCGTCGATTGTTCTGCGATATTCAGTAATATAGATGGCTTGGAACTTTCAAACAATCTCAGAAAATACATCTAAATCAATGCACTGGAACTTAAAAGTTCGTGTTATTCGATTGTGGATAGTTCCTGATAAATTCAAACTAGAAATACCTTACTCTTTAGAGATGATTTTACAGGATGAAAAGGTACCACTCATATAAATAGTTTTTATATACTTGAAAACAATTATCATAAAACAATAATTTGTTTTATTACAGGGTGATCGTATTCATGCATCACTTGGAAAGACAATAATTAAGCATTTCAGAGAAATTCTATATCAACTTGGTGTTTTTCGAATGAATTACTTTGTGATTGCCCCAAACATCATGAAATCTATCTATATATAAAAGGAGAAGAAAATATGACTCATGTTATCACCACAATTTTTTAGAATTTTAAATTTTAAATTATTTTAAATAATCAGTAATAAATAATTATTTAAATAATTACAAGTTGATAGATTTTGCGGTAGTTACACAACAGTTTTTTTAAAAAAAAATTAATAATCAATTGCAAAACAAGTTGATAGATTCTATAGTAGTTTCACAACAATTTTTTAAAAAAAGTTATAAATAATTACTTACAAATTATTATTTAACTATTACATCATCTATCTAAAAATACTTAATTTTAAGTACAAAAGCTTAAATTTTAAATTAATATATACAAAAATATTCGACTGTGACATCATAAGTAATAAAATACATAACCAAGATAGATACCAAGCAATATTCGACTGTGACATCATTATTTTGTATTTATAATAATTTATACCAAACAATAAATATATTTTAACAGATAAATACAAGCAGTTTTATAACTTCTCAATAACCATCCAATAAACAAGGAAACTTAAACTACAATTATTTACTGCATCTATAAATTTCCCTACTATATATAGACATCTTTCAGTAATAACTTTACATATCTTTACATTGTTCGTCGATTGTTCTGCGATATTCAGTAATATAGATGGCTTTGCACTTTCAAACAATCTCAGAAATTACATCTAAATCAATGCACTGGAACTTAAAAGTTCGTGTTATTCGATTGTGGATAGTTCCTGATAAATTCAAACTAGAAATTCCTTACTCTTTGGAGATGATTTTACAGGATGAAAAGGTACCACTCATGCAAATAGTTTTTATAAACTTGAAAACAAATATCATAAAACAATATTATATTTTATTACAGGGTGATAGTATTCATGCATCACTTGGAAAGACGGTAATTAAGCATTTCAGAGAAATTCTATATCAACTTGGTGTTTTTCGAATGAATTACTTTTTGATTGCCCCAAACATCATGAAATCTATCTATATATATAGGGAGAAGAAAAAAAGAAACATGTCGTTACCACAATTTTTTTAGAATTTTAAAGTTTAAATCATTTTAAATAATCAGTAATAAATAATTATTTAAATAATTACAAGTTGATAGATTTTGCGGTAGTTACACAAAAGTTTTTTTTAAAAAAATTAATAATTAATTACAAAACAAGTTGATAGATTCTGCTGTAGTTACACAACAATTTAAAAAAATGTATATAAATAATTAGTTACAAATTATTATTTAACTATTACATCATCTATCTACAAATACTTAATTTTAATTACAAAAGCTTAAATTTTAAATCAATATATACAAAAGTATTCGACTGTGACATCATATGTTATAAAACACATAACCAAGATAGATACCAAGCAATATTCGATAAGACATTATAAACATAATCACCAATGTACAAATTTAATGTTGTTCTGAAAACCTACTTGGCTTGAGAGACAAAACTTAAGAAAATTTTACAGAATAGCGCATGATGAGCTTTACAATGAAACTTAAATAACTCAACTATCTTGGTTGACCGGATCGAGGCAGCCACAAAATCAGAAGATACATAATTTTAATTACAAAAGATTAATATATCATTATTTTGTATTTATAATATTTTATACCAAACAATAAATATATTTTAACAGAGAAATACAAGCAGTTTTATAACTTCTCAATAACCATCCAATAAACAAGGAAACTGAAACTACAATTATTTACTGCATCTATAAATTTCCATACTGTATATAGACAACTCTCAGTAATATCTTTACATACCTTTACATTGTTTGTCGATTGTTCTGCGATATTCAGTATTATAGATGGCTTTGCACTTTCACACAATCTCAAAAAATACGTCTAAATCAATTCACTGGAACTTAAAAGTTCGTGTTATTCGATTGTGGATAGTTCCTGATAAATTCAAACCAGAAATACCTTACTCTTTAGAGATGATTTTACAGGATGAAAAGGTACCACTCATATAAAGAGTTTTTATGTACTTGAAAACAATTATCATAAAACAATATTTTGTTTTATTACAAGGTGACAGTATTCATGCATCACTTGGAAAGACAGTAATTAAGCATTTCAGAGAAACTCTATATCAACTTGGTGTTTTTCGAATGAATTACTTTGTGATTGCCCCAAACATCATGAAATCTATCGATATATAAAAGGAGAAGAAAAAATGACACATGTCATTACCACAAATTTTTAGAATTTTAAATTTTAAATCATTTTAAATAATCAGTAATAAATAATTATTTAAATAATTACAAGTTGATAGATTTTGCAGTAGTTACACAAAAGTTTTTTCTTTAAATAAATAATTAATTACAAAACAAGTTGATAGATTCTGCGGTAGTTACACAAAAAAATTTAAAAAAATTTATAAATAATTAGTTACAAATTATTATTTAACTATTACATCATCTATCTAAAAATACTTAATTTTAATTACAAAAGCTTATATTTTAAATTAATAAATACAAAAATATTCGAATGTGACATCATATGTTATAAAACACATAACCAAGATAGATACCAAGCAATATTCGATAAGACATTATAAACATAATCACCAATGTACAAATTTAATGTTGTTATGAACACCTACTTTGCCTGAGAGACAAAACTTAAGAAAATTTTCCAAAATAGCGCATGATGAGCTTCACAATGAAACTTAAATAACTCAACTATCATAGTTAACTGGATCGAGGCAGCCTCAAAATCAGAAGATACATAATTTTAATTACAAAAGCTTAATATATCATTATTTTTTATTTATAATAATTTATACCAAACAATAAATATATTTTAACAAATAAAACAAGCAGTTTTATAACTTCTCAATAACCATCCAATAAACAAGGAAACTTAAACTGCATTTATTTATTGCATCTATAAATTTCCCTACTACATATAGACATCTTTCAGTAATAACTTTACATACCTTTACATTGTTCGTCGATTGTTTTGCGATATTCGGTAATATAGATAGCTTTGCACTTTCACACAATCTCAGAAATTACATCTAAATCAATGCACTGGAACTTAAAAGTTCATGTTATTCGATTGTCGATTGTTCCTAATAAATTCAAATCAGAAATACCTTATTCTTTGGAGAAGATTTTACAGGATGAAAAGGTACCACTCATACAAATAGTTTTTATATACTTGAAAACAATTATCACAAAACAATATTTTGTTTTATTACAGGGTGATCATATTCATGCATCACTTGGAAAGAGAGTAATTAAGCATTTCAGAGAAATTCTATATGAACTTGGTGTTTTTCGGATGAATTACTTTGTGATTGCCCCAAATATCATGAAATCTATCTATATAAAAAAAGTTGAACAAAAAATGACACATGTCATGTAACATCTCGCACCTAGAAACGACTATAAAGAGTTTAAAATATGAACATATTGATTTTTAGAAAGAATAAGGAAACTTGGAAATTTTGTCTAAGTTAAGAAAGTGAGTTTTGGCCATTTTCAAACGGCCATAACTCCTAGCTCAGGAGGATTTAGGAGCAGCTCTTGCAATGTTTGGAAAGCCCTTGGAGAGATCTTTCCAACGCCGCCGATATTGCACGATTTTGACATCGTATGAGTGAGATATGACTTTCGGAAGTTGGGTTGTTGGATTGAGGAAAGGCTCAATCCGGATTTAGGGAAGGGAGTAGTCTTTTCTCTGATTACTAATTCGTTTTTAGGGATTTATTGGGGTAAAAGCTTATTTTGGTCAGATTATAAAATTATATTCACGCTTAGGGCTTGGACAAAAGAGAAAGGAAGAGAGAAAGGGAGAAAAGCCAAAATTTCCGTCAAGCTTGCGAGTGGAATTCGTCGGGGGTGATCCCTATTAAGGTATGTGAGATCTTTCTGTGTTGGGTTAGTTCACCCATACACCAACTTGTTTCAATCCTTTGGTTTGGAGTTGTCTACATGTTGAAAAGTGAGGTTCTTGAAGAACAAATTGTGGAATTCTTGTTGATTGAATTGTTAATGCTTGGGGGTTGATTTGATTCATGTTTCCGGGCTGTTTTTCGAGTTAGATTGATGGTGTATTGAGAGTACAATTGATCCTAAGTGTTTGGGAAAAGAACTAGGGAAGATTGGAGGGTTTAGAGATGAAAAACGAAGAAGAAAATCGGGGATTTTCTGGGCAAGGGCTTGGGGTGTCGCGCCTGCCAAAGCGCCACAAAAGTTCCTCTGAACTTTGGCCTCTGGCGCGTCACGCCAGCCAGAGCCCTCTGAAGTTTGAGGGCTGGCGCCCCACGCCTCTCAGAGTGCCAAGGACGCCAGTTCTTCCCATTCGTTCCCCACCTTCTCGTACGTGTTCCTAAGTGATGTACCTATGTTTCCTAGTCGATTCTAACATTCTAAAATACATCTAAACATCATGAAATCATCCATAAACATGAGATCATGAACCTTGAATCCATAATCCAATTCAAGGAAAGTTAAGACCAAAGTCAAGAGAAGTAAGAGTCAAGTCAAGATGAGTTCTTAGAATTTTCCAAAATTCTTTTCCAAATGTTTTAACTTTGTTTTAGGACTTAAAGTTCAAGTTGAGTAAAAAGTAAAGTTTGAAGTTCATTTCTTCAAAAGTATATGGGGACTAAGTATTCCCAAAGAGATTTAAAATATTTTCACATTTAAATAAGGACGGAAACTGAGATTTCCAAAGAGCCTTCGGGGTAGTTTTCAGAAAAAGAGTAATAGCTTTCTAAATGAAGCAAGCAGGGAACTGAGATTTCCAAGATAGCCTTTGAGCCAAGTTTTTGAGCACTAATCTCAAATCACATAAGACGTATGCTTTAAAAACATAAGAGCCAGTACATTTTTTAGAGCACCGAATTGGCGGAGCGTTCAAAGAACCCACGGCCCCCTTAGAACCATGTAGCCATCATGGGTAGAAGAGGTTCATACTTTTTAGATGAATCCTTTTCAAATTAGACTAGTGGATCCATTAGGCAGTTCAGGTTCTATACCTTTGGCCGGGTATAGGATGCTCTGGCAGCGT
>JAJOOR010020623.1:0-19969 GCA_036250505.1 Solanum acaule | reverse complement strand
ATTGTCATTCTTAGTGTTAAATTGATTTTCTTTTTGCATTAGTATTAATTTGATTTTGATTTAAGTTTTATTATAATTACCAACATCTATGGACTATATAATTTTTATGGAACTATTCAAAATTCTAAGTTTCAAACTTGAAATAATATATTAAAAGATAAAAACTATAAAAAAGTATAAGAAATATTTAAAAATTATATCAAAGTAAATATTTTTATTTATAAAATAAAATTTTAAAATTATATATATAATGTCGGGTTGGTTTGGTCTCGAGTTGGTTTTTTTTAGTTAAAACCAAACCAACCCAAATATAGTCGGGTTTTTTTCCCAACACCAAACCAAGTCAAACCAACCACTAGTCAGATTTTTTTTTCGGTTTGACTCGATTTGCGGTTTGGTTCGGTTTTGTACACCCCTACTTCTATATATTGTAGTTGGCAAGAATATGCAAATTTGACCATTTGACTTAGTGATAGTTTATACCGTAAATACAAATGGTTGAACATTGAAATATTCCAATGAAGAGTGAAATTAAGCTACAACAGTATTGTGGAATCATGTTATTTAAAGAACTATATATGCTTATGTTATAAATCCAACAACAAAATAAATTCTTGATCAACAAATTAAAATAAGAACGGATGAAAGTGCAGAGTGAAGTTGAAGGAGATAAAAAGAGTAAAGTAAGAGAGTAAATAATTATTAAAATGTCAAAGATGGTTTTCTTTTTTGGAGGGAAATACAAGTGGTTTTAGAGCCAAAGAGACAATTTCGTCATTTACCCGTGTCTTGGCGATTCGTGCCAAAATTCTGTCTTGCCAATTAGCAGTACTCTAATAATAATAGATTCCTCCACTTTTGGCCCAAAAAACACATTAAAGGGTTGCAAAAAGTTGGATTTTCAACCTATTGAACAAGTACTTGTATGCAAAAAGGAATTACAATCACATGCATAATAAATACTTCTTTCTTGTCCCATTTCATGTGATACACTTTTCTTTTCCATCTGTCCCAAAAAAAGATGTCAAGTCAAACAGTGCAACATAAATTGAACAGAGAGAATAACAATTTAATCAAGTGGGAGTTTTCTCGCAGCGGCGATGCAATGTGTGTTCGGTAGAAACCAACAGTTTTCAGCTTGAACTCTATCTATATATGTATGTAAATAATAACAAGATACCCTCTTTCAACTCAAAATCATGAGTGTCTAAACCCTGAATCTGACAAGGTTGATTGGTTTTATGAAATCAGTAGTAAATGAAAGAAACAAGTAAAAAAGATTGCATTTTTAACTCAAAATGTACCAACTGGCCCCTAAGTAATTCAAAAAGGAAATAGTAGCAAAGCAAAATGCCACTGAATAAAGCATCCATGTTACAGAACAACTGAAAGTGACAAGAGCATTAGTACTCTAAAGAAAATCGGGCCCTCAAGTACTTCATATGTTGGAAAATTGCATGTGAGCTGCAGTTGGCAAATCCAGTAAGGAGAAGTTCCCCACCCAAAAGGGTATGGCCTAGTGGAAGTGGTTGAGAATCCTGAGGTATTGGGTTCAAAACTCAGCGGAGACCAAAAACACTAAGTGATTCTTCTCATTTGTCCTAGCCTTGGTCGACAGAGTTATCTGGTACCTATTGCTGGTGGAAGGTGGCAGATATCTCATGGAATTAGTCGAGGTGCGTGAAAGCTAGCCCGGACACCGTCATCCAAAGAAAAAAAATATCCCCACACTTCCTTCATAACAAGGCTGCAAACATGAACCTTTTTCTAAAAATGTGACAGCTGAGTTGGGCTTTCCTCAGACATGGGACATAGGTGTTTCCACTTGTTCTACACTCATTAACCACCCCCTATCCCCCCCTGTAGTACTAAAAGAGGTTACTGAATTATACATGTACCTTTCCTTCTAGCAATGTCCCAAGCAATTATTGGTACTTGGTTGCCCCTAACTTTAAGTCACTTTTCTAGGAGAATGTAGAAGTAATTATACTAGACATCCTTCAGGGCAACAAAAGCCAACTATGATGAGCTCTTTGCTTTCCAACACCTCAAGAACTAAACTAGTCACTCATCTCTAAGGCATGTCATAAATGTACTGACATTAAGCTTATTTCGTTATACAAGAATGGAAACCTAATCAAGAGGATGAACGACCTAAGAGTAGGTTCTTGACACAGTTTTAAGTTTCTCTGAGGGTAATTTGAGTACAAACACAGCAACAAACAGAGAGCTTTTAGCTAATATCCTAAAAACACAGTAACAAGCATAGAGCTTTTAGCTAGACATCCTCAAGTTTTCATTATTCGACTCTTTCAGCCTCAAAAACACATATTTATTCCCTCAAGGTTCCCAAGTCCTTTTAACTAGTTGCAGGAAACAAGCACCGCTCAGCCAATTCAGAGGCTTTTACAATCCCGTGATAAAATTTCATCATTCTTCAAGGATTTAAGTACACAAGGGTAACTCTAGCTAGGGAAGGCAGCTGCAACTTTATAGGAAGGTAACCTTTGACTAGGAGAAGAAAGGTTCACACTGAAAGTACAAGAGCTATGACAGAGTTCCATTAGTTCAGCTTCACTAACAGGCTTCCCCTCACATAGTTGAGAACATAAAATTTGAAGACGAAGGCTGTTACCTTTTGACCATAAACTTTTATGTAAATGGAGTTTCTTTTTAAGGAAATACAAATTATTTATCAGTGATACAGATTACTATTGAACTAAATTAAATATATAGAAACAGAAGGTTCCTTGTAAACCTTCCGTCATTGGTGAGAATCAAGTATTGAACCTTATTAACTGTCACCAAGTTATGCAGTGCTGAGTGCTTCTTTGAAAAGAATGGTGTTAAAGGTGGTAACAACCTAAATAATCACAAAACAGTGCATCCATTGACCAATTTATAAATCAATGTTAGCTTATGCAAAACACCAACAATGATTGTACTAAATGTAACCGCAAGAATGACAAGAGTACACAATGATGCAATTATATGTGGCTCCACCTGAATAATTCTCATTCAAGAGATAATGATGATGAATCATATCAGACTTCTATTGTGGAAATTGGCCTAATTAGAGAATGTGTTTTGTCATGGAGACTCTTCCTCTGGATAAGCCAACTCCTCCATGTGCCAGCTTTCATGGGGAGCTACATGGTCATGTGAAGGAGTATATTGCTGCAAATTGACGAACAAGATAAGACTCATCAGCAAAATGCGTAAATAACAATAACATAACTCATATCAATGGAAGGGGGACAATTAGTAATGAATTCCTGCCATAAGGATCTACATTTCACATGTTAACATTATAAACCAACTGACTCCAAGAGAAATCTACAGAAACCAACAGTAAGAATATTTTCGATCTTCCATTAAACAGGTGAACCAAAAGTACAGTCCTAGCTACAAAAGTTATCATTCCAATAGCACATAGCTGAGCATTGCTTTATTTTCACCTATAACTGGTGAATTCACAAGAAGAGATTACTTTGCAGATAAAATCTCAGTAGCAGAAACATTTAAAGACTACTTCCAGAAATCGATAATAGTAGTATATTAGTATGAATTCCTTATGTCAGACAAACCTTTTGTGTAGGATAGATTTTCTTTGGAGTAAAGATGGTAATCATACTGGTGAAAGAAAAGTACCGACCTCAAAGACTGATTTAATCCAGGTGTAGTTTTAAACATAACAAAGAAATACATGCAATTAGGTAAAGTCATTACCTCCATCTTGCTTAAAAGCTCTCTGGCTGAAGGATCAGCAAGAACAATGTCACGAGCCCCTGGCTTAATGAAACCTTCTTCAACACCATTGTCAAATAGTGCAAGCAAAGAATTATAATAACCCTCAACATTTAGCAAACCAACCTGAAGAAGAGGTTAAGATGGTGAATATCTTGCAGGTAACAATCAAACTATATGAATGTAATGCTATAGATACCGGTTTTTTGTGAATTCCAAGTTGTGCCCATGTTATCATTTCCAGAGTTTCCTCCATGGTTCCATATCCACCTAAACATAATAAAAACAATTTAACAGGTGTCTGGGAGCATATGTATCTCAAATGTACTCTTACAGATATTTACCTGGAAGTGCAATAAAGGCATCAGCCTGACTAGCCATTTCAGCTTTCCGCTCATGCATGTCCGAAACAATCTTTACATCACCAACACTTTCACCTGATATCTGTCAGTGCCACTCAGGTTGAAAGTGTAACTATTACAATCTAAACAACATCACAGAATGCAAAATCAAAGTTATACTAGTAAAGTAAACTATTTCTTACTATCAGATGCTGCACCACTCAATCATTTCCAATCAACTATAAGTATAAGTGCATTCTATGAAAGAACAACTTTTTTTTAATAAAGGTAAGAAGGAATCATAATCTGCAGTTATTTGGGACAATGTATCAAATTTCCATGCTTTTACCAATTTCAATGTGAGATGAAACTTAGATTAACTTTTGCATCACTTTGCACTTCAAAGATATCGTACAAAACCATTTCATATCAGTGACAACATTTCAGCAACAGAAAAACTCGAAGCAAACAAAATATAAGATAGTAGCAATAAATTTGGGGAAAAAAGAGAGATTGTAGCTCAGATAAAACTCCAAGCGGAAGAAATATATAAAACAGTTCAAACAAGAGAATACAAACAAGTAGATGGCAGCTCAAACAAATTGCAAAATTTGAGTTACAAGTTAATCTCCATTTACCTCAATAGGCACAAGAGCTTTCGGGATGACCCTGCATATTCAAAGCAATCAAGAATAAGTCGAAATCCTACCGCAGAAATAGAAAGTAGACCTTACATACAATTTGCCATAGTAAACTTGAAATAATAGTAATATTTTACTTACCCAAGGACATGGCAACCTCCCTCCTGGACTCTCTGGGAAATCAATCCCATCAATCCAATACTTCCACCACCATAGACCAAGTCAATTTTCCTACTTACCTGCAAACAACATTATCTCAAAGTCAAAAAAAGACTTAAATCTGAAACATTCAAACCCAAGTCACTTCCATTGATGGTGATATTAAGAAAATCAATGCCTACTATTCACAGTACCATAAACCAATATTAAAATGATCAATAGAATAAACACCTACAGTACCAAAATCAACATATTTTGCAAAAAAGTTGGGAACTTTTATGGCAACACAACTGTAGATTACTAGATATACACAAATCCCAAATTGACCCAAACCTGAAGAAGAAGAACTAGGAAAGTAAACATAAGAAATTAGAGAGGATTCAAGAATCAAGACTAACCAATTCATTCCCCAAATCAATAGCAGCATCACTGAAGACTTTCCTGTGGCCAGGGTTGCTTCCACAGAAAACACAAATTTTCTTGAACTTGCTTCTACTATTGTTTTCCATTGAACCCCTTTTGATTAAATCTCCAAAAGAACTCACCTTTATCTTCTTCTTCTTGCCCCCACACTCAACTTTTACAGAATCTCTCTGTACGGATTCAAGAATATGATTTTTTTTTAAAAAGAAAAGAAAGGAAAAGAGTGAGATACAGGACAAGATAAAAGACAATCAAGATATTTGCTTAGATTGAGTAATTAAGGATTATGAATACTCCTAAATAACAAAAATTAAGGGTGAAAGAAGTAGTACGTATCATGGAGAGGAGGAGAGTCCTGTCTTCGTGATGATAAGGGGAAAAAAAGAAAAAGGTGGTATTTTAAATGAAAAAAATTTGAAAAGGACAAAAGTTGTCTTTTATTAGTACTATGATAATTTTTGCCCCTATATTTTTAATCCCTGCAAAATAGTTACCCTCTCATGTTTCAACAATTTTAGACCACCACTACAAGTTGATAACCTAGGCTATAATTGGAAATGTTATATTTATTTATTTACATTCAAAAGAAGCAAAACAAGTGTCAAACTCTTTGATTAAAGTAGGTTGATGTACACTTGTTTTAACCAAATTGTCGTGACCAATAGAAGGTAACTTTGTCCTACATGTATTTAAAAGAAGATTAGTCAGTGTACATGGAGTAAGAAACCGAAATTACGTGTCAAAATTAAAAAGTGATTGAAATAACATTTTTATAAGATCTACATATAACGTACTAAAGTAGCGCACTAAGTAAGATATATCAACGGACCAAGCCTTTAACGATGGTTTCGATCAATGGTCTTATATAGCACACAAATTTAGTGCACCTTTAATACTTTTTAGTTTTTTTTTTTTTAGAAAATACATAAAAAAATCCTAAACTTGGCAGCATAACTTACTTTAGTACTTAAACTAAACAAGTGTTTATTTACCCCCCTTAATTTCATTTCGTGTGAATCTAATACCACCTTAACAAATGACGTGGCAAAAAAAGAAAAGCAAAAAAATTGAAGATTTTTTTTTAATAAATAATAGTCCCACTAGCATTATATATATATATATATATATATAAAATCCCCCACCTACCCCATTCTTCTTCTTCTTCAAACCCGTCCACCCCTTTCTCAAAACCCCACCTCCCCTGCTTGTCTCTTCTTCCTCAAACTCCCACCGCATCCTACCCCAACCCCGACCCATCCTCTTTCTCCTTCATCAAACTCTACATCCTATACATTTTTTCGTTAAACAAAAATTATAAATCACATTCAAGGCCCACATAATTTTCTTTATTCTTTACTTTTGAGATTCAATTTTTTTAAAAAATAATTATTCATCTAACTTTAAACGTTACTTATTCTATACCTGAATATGCATTAAGAAGTGAAACAAGAAAAGTAACAGCAAATCTAAAAAAATTAGCATATCGATTTTGCATAAATTTAAAATCGCCATTGTTAATATAAGTTGATAGTTTCACCTAGTTGGAAAAAACAAGTATGGTGATTGATATAAGTATTGATGGAAGTAATAGTGAATAATTACAAAGCAATGAAAAATAAAATGAATCAATCAATGTGAAATTTTGGATGTTAAGAAATTGACCCAAATGAAATAATGAAGAGGGTGGGTGAAGAGTGAAAATAATTTTTTTAAAAAGATGCGGGAAAGTAAAAATATATATTTTTCAATTATCTGACATGTCATCGATGTGGCACCAAGATGTCACTTAGGTGGCGCGCGTGCACTTCACCCATGAGTATGAAACTGGTATTGTATATGTAAGATGCTATTAAATTCACTTGCAATAAGATTATAATTAGCCGTAAAATTAAAGTGTTAAAGTAAGTTATGTTGCCAAGTTCAGGGGGGATTTTATGTATTTTCCCTTTTTTTTTTTGGATCAATTACCCAAAGAGACCATTCGGTCATTTTAATTGCAAAAGAACTAGATTTTTGTAGACCCTCGTCATCTTCATCCTTGTTCTTCCTCTTCCTCCTCCTTCCCCTCCCCTCCCTCTCCCTCTCCTCCTCCTCCTCCCTCTTCTTAAAAAATCAATGTACCACAATGTGAATCGTTTCGAGCAAATTATATATCAAAAGATTCAAACATCAAGAGGATTTTATATCTAAAATTTGGGATTGTTTTGAGGTGATTTTGAGTTGATCGAGATTGAATAGTCAGTGTATACTTTATATATAGTCAGCATATACTTCATCTATAGCTAAACTATATTCAGTTTTTTGAGTGTATCATAATGTATAGTCAGTGTATAGTTCATGTATAGGTAAGCTCTATTGTATAGTTCGTGTATTCTTTTTTTATGACTTTTCACAAGCTATATTGTATATTCGCTATATACTTTTTATGATTTTTGGATATTTTTATGTGAATAAATACATGACTAAACTTGTTGTAACTAATTTGAAAGTGTCCCTTTTCTTGTAGTTTTAATTTATAAATTTAGGCTTTTAGGTTAGGTTTAATTGTGTTGCAAGGTTTATTCGTCTATCCTATTTTTGTTATTAGTTAGCTCGATATATTATTGTAAAATTACCTAACTAAACAACCTTTTTTACCATATTTTCTAGTATTCCCTACCATTCCAAAAAATTATAAAAATCCTTCTTTTCTACAGTTTCTCTCACTTTTCTGGATACGTCAGTGTAAACTATCACCCCGCGATTTTTTTTTCCTTTTTTCACGCCTAAAATCACTTCATGGTATCACCAATTATCTCCATCACTCTATTTTTAAATTTCAATTCTTTTCTCTTTCCGATTATGGATTGCAACTTATTGAAGAGGTAGTTCTTTTTATCTTTTTCTTCATTCATTTTTTTCTTTCCACTTCATCAACTATCAAATTTTTTTAAGCTAATTTTTCATCTACAAATTTAGTTGAAGAAGGATGCATCTTCAACTTCAAAATCGATTGTGGAATAAACACTCAAAAAGGAGGGGGGTTTAAGTTGTTGGTGGCTCTGGTAAGGGATTAGGGTCGAGATTCATGGGTGATGTCATTGTTGAAAGTGAAAAAAAGCTACGGGAGTGGATACTAAGGCTGGGCACCGAATGGGACCAGAACTACCGAATCGAAACGAACCGGTACAGGACCGGAACGGGGTGGGTTGACCGGTACCAGGATGAACCGGACCGGAATTACCGGGATGGAAGTAGGTTCCGTCCCGTCCCACTATATACCGGGATGGACCAGACCGAAACCGAAACCAGAACGGACCGGAATGGGACGGGATAGGATAAACGGGACGACACATATAGCTATTTCAAAAAATAATAATTTTTTTTTTAGTTATTTTGATTTTTTGAATTACGAAAATATGAATCCAATCCATTTTTTTTTGAAATTATGCCTATATATAAATTATAAAATATAAATTAATTAATAAAAAATAATTAACCGGATTACCGGACCGGACCGGAATGGAGCATACTGGGATCAACCGGACCGGAATTACCGGGATGAAATTGTGATTCTGTTCCGTCCCAAGTACCGGTTCACGGTGTCCCATTCCGTTTCATAGACTACCGGATTGGAACGGATCGGAATGGTACCGGAACGGATCAAAGTTGTACCGGATCGGTACCGGTACAACCCAGTCCGGTGCCCAACCTTAGTTGATACAGAGTAAAGGAGAAAGTGTGTAAGAATTTCTTCATCATTTTTTTTTTTTGCTTTTAGCTGATCAAATTGATGATTTTTTTTATTTGGTGCTTTCAGGAGATCTTTTAATGTATCTAATTGATTTTGATTCTTAAATTAATGTATAATTCGTTCGTTTCACCTTTATGATACATTGCAATTTTATCATGTACAATATATTATTTTCAAATATTAGTTTTGATACATAACCCTAATTTATTGAAACAAAATTAGTATGTATCTTGTTCATAGTTATGTATTGGTTACAAAACTCTTACAAATTTCATTTTTTTACTACCAGTTACATACAACCAACCTTATTCAACTAGAAGACGATGTATATGTAGACATTGTTGCTCCCAATTGCACACACAAGTAATATAGTGGCTCTAAAAGAGCCGAATTATCGAACCCAAAGGACTTTTCGATTAACTATTTTTATTAAATTATACTGGTCTAATTATTTATTTGGGAGTGTCAAAAGAGTTTAATTTATGTTTAACTACTAAGAATGCACGAATGAAAAAATAAAATTACTTACAATGATTGGAAAATTCTAGGGCTGCAGCATGCTTTAAGGTTTCATGTATCACATCTTATGTAATGATAACTACAGTTATCAAATTACTAGTTTACAGGGTTGATTTTATGATCATGATCTCCCGACCTCTAATCGCCTACTCCAATTGACTGTCTAACTACATCGTTGAGCGGGGATAGACAAAGTCAATTGGCGAACATTTATATTTTGTCTTGTTTAGTAACTGATCTCAGTGTTCGTCCGGGTGTCAATCCTGAACACGAATCTGAACAAGTCATATTCAAGAGAGATCGAGCACTTTGTATTCTTTGGTCTATCTATTTCTTCATCTCCCGCATCCAAGAATAGACAATATATTTATCTCTATAGTGATCAAACATGAAATACTAAAAAACAATACAAAAGTAATTTAAGTGACAACCAACATTTATTCAAATTGTTGGGCTATGTCATCGAAATAAATTGTTCCTACTATCACTTTTTGATAGGGTAACACCTTATCCAATGGAAAAATTGATTATACCACTAGTCCTAGAATCCTTGACCGTTGAACCTCGAAAACTCAACCTTAGACAATCTAGTAAGAGTTTGAGAATTTGACATGAGAGGTAAGAAATGAGATTGGGGATAATAGTTGTCAGGGTTATTTGGATAAGTAGGTTGATGACCAAAGTTTAAGTGTAAGGGAGTGGAATGGAGTATGGGTAAAGAGTAAGTGTGGTGGAATGGAGCTTTATATGGAGGTAATTGGTGGGAAAAATACGGGCTCTACATAGGAAAGGTGATGGGATTGAATAATGTTTAGGATGTTGGATTAATGTGTTGTCCTTCGAGCATTACTCCATTAGAATAGGGATTTTGGCGATAGTTTGGATTGAATGGAGAAGAAGTGGGGTTAGGGGATATGTTCAATGGAACAATAGTCATTCTCGAGGGGGTGGGTAATCATGAAGGTTCGAGGTGCAAAATTGGGGTTAGGTGATACGGGTCTTCTAAGAAAGTTTCCATATATACCTGACAAATTACCTGGACTTACAGTGGGTGAATACATCTCTGGTGTTCTTAGTCCCGACAAATATGCCTACTTATCCTTCTCAGCTCCTCCTCATGAACCCATGGCCTCCTTCAATTCCTTGAAGATGTGTTTGTATATCTTCTCCAATTGATCCTTTCGAGCAGTCATCTGCTTCAATCGATCTAATACTCTTGTGGTTCACCAGTCATGGTGTCATACCCACGGAGCATGAAAGTGATCGGATACCACTGTTAAGCTTTGTAAACAAAGAAGAGAGGGATTAAAAAAGGGAACTAAGTTTACTGCAAATTTCCTGATTCCTCTTTCATTATGCTATGATGATGGTATAGATGAATTGCCCAGTTCTATACTTAAGCTCAATTCGTAACCCTTAATAGCATAACTACCTAACTAGCATAGCCAATTTTATACTTGATCTCAATTCGTAACAATGCATATATTCTTGGATATCTCTGTCATTCCCGAGCTACTCCTTAGACGTAATATGAGACCTAGGATCACAAGTGACCCCAAGCTAATCCTGAGTCTGACATATCACAAGCATACTGAATATATAGCTAAGATAAGCGGAAACATAACTAATAAATGAGTCAAAACTAAGGACTCCAAATGAAAATATATCTGAATATATGGGGAAACAACCGCAAAACACCTAACACTAACTCTATGTTTGAAAGTCTCTACAACTGATGAGCTGATGGGACAAGTCCCCAGCTAACTCAAAAAAAATACTGAAATACTAAAAGTAAGCTAACTAAATCAAACATAAGGAAACACCCTCGAACTAAGAAGACTCACCACTGAAGTTGTTCAATATAGACTGGAAATCATACTAAGCGTGATATAGATGCTGAGCGCCAAAACCTACATCATAAAACAATATATCGCAAAGTATGTGTCAGTACTTTGAATGTACTGAGCATACATGATATAGATACTAAGCTGAACGATATAAACAGAACAATATAATGCTGACAATATAAAATGAGCATGGCAATAGGTTGTACTAAAGTATAACTGAAAACTGAGCTAGATGCAATGATCAAGTACTAATCATGAAGATAACATGTTGAACTGAATACTAAAGTAAATGCTAAAAACATGGTCAATGCAAAAAAGAGTATGACTGTGGGAGTGTAACGACCTGATTCCGTCGTTATGGAAAAGCCAACAGGGAAATTTTTGGGTCGAAAAACTTTTTGGTAGTAACTTGAGAATTCCTAGCCTAGTCTAAATTTGGACGAAATCGGAGTCAGTGAGGTCTTGAGCGATCTGGTAATAAATGAGAGATCTAATTATGAATTTGATCATATGAATAGATAGCTAAGACGTTAAGTAACCCGTACGACTTTACGGAATTGAATTCGGGTGGGTAGAACTCCCGAAACTGATCTTAGCGTGAATGAACATTTTCTGAGTGTCATGGGATAAAGGTGTGTTGTGAAATGGGAGTTTGGAATTCATAAATTTGCTCATTATTTCCATGCAACCCGTTGTGGAGAAATTATTCCCGCCAGGGCGGGGCCGCTTTGGCGGGACAGACACGACTTAAGTCGGAAATAAACCCCAAAATCGTTTTATTCTACAAGTTTCGACTTTAAGAGCTAAGGAACGACCCCATGTGTTTTATTGACAGTTTTCCACCATTATTGAGGCTAAAGGTAAGGTTTTCACTCTTCAAATCCATTTTTCGATCCGTAAAACAGTGTTATGAATGGCGAGCGCCATTTTCCAAAGGCGATATGGCGAGGCGAGGCGAGCCATTCTCGCCATTCTACAGTGAGGCGCGGCGATATAAAAAAGGCGACGTAAATGGTAGCGCCATTTTGGTTTTTTAATTTTTAAAAAGATTTGACTTAATAATATTAGTCAAAATTAGGGTTTTTTGTTTCTATTTTCAAACTTTCAGTCGCATTTTCTCCTTACGACCTCTTCTTCACCTTCAGTCGCTCGAGTTGCTGCTTCTCTTTCCCTTACGTTTCTTCTCCTCCTTCATCGCACGAGTTGCTACCAGGTATACCTTTTTTTCTTCTTCTTTTCAGTTCTTCTTCTTCTCTTCTTTTTTCGTTTCTTTTCTTCAGAGTTCAGTCCTCTTCTTCGTTTCTCTTTCTTCTTTCTTTTTGAGATACAATAGCTTGCTGCCTTCACTGCTCTGTTTTATTGTTCACAGTTCAGCTTAAGTGCTTACTGCCTATAATTTTTTTTTAAAAAAAATAAAAATTCTTCTATAATTATTTATTCATTTGTCCATAAACAGTGAATTGATTGAATTCAATGGCGGATGCTAGCAAAAAGAGGGACATTGGATGGAATTATGGTACTTAAGGAGCAACGAAAGATTCGGTTAATTGTAACTTTTGTGGGAGTACTTTTAATGGTGGAATACCTCGACACAAGCAACATTTAGTGGGTGGTTTCAAGAATATTAAACAATGTACAACTTGTCCGTCGGCGATTAGAGAAGAAGTCAGGGTTTATATGCAAAATAAAATCGCTAATAATCCCAAATTTCAAGTGTGGCAGCCGGAAGAGTATATTGATACTGATGATCTTGCTGATATGGATGAATATGCGGAAATGATGCCTCCCTCCAAAACTTCAAAGATATCTTCTAGTGGAGATGCATCATCCACTACGCGGAATGTGACGAAAGGCCCTATGAATCTCTATTTTCCGCAGAAATCAACACAAAAAAGAGGCTTTGAAAAGGAAGAGGAATTGATGAAACAAAGAAAATTCTAAGAGAGCGTGCAGTAAGTGCTTTTGCAATATGGATGTATGATGCGGGGTTCCCTTTTAATTGTGTCAATCACAAATCATTTGATAAATTTATTGAGACAGTAGGACAACATGGCCCTGGAATGAAGCCTCCTACTTTCCATGAAGTTAGAGTTACTCACCTAAACAAAAAGGTGGAGAAAGTGGAAAAAATTGTTGATGGGCATAAAGTGCAATGGACAAAGTTTGGATGTTCCATTATGATGGACAAATGGAGAGCACGAAATGGTAAAATGATCATCAATATTTTGGTGAATTCTCCAATCGGTAGTGTATTTCTTGGTTCTGTTGATGCTAGCAATGAATCTATTGATTCCACCAAAATGTACAAGTTGTTTGAAAGCACTATTGAAAGAATTAGATCGGAAAATATTGTACAAATTGTCACCGATAATACTAGTGAGAATGTTAAAGCGGGAAGCATGATGATGGGTGCGTACCCACACATTTATTGGACACCATGTGCCGCTCATTACATAATCTTGATGTTTGGTAACATATTCAAGGTTAAGCCATATGCTTCCGGTAATATCACTCTCATATCCTCTAACTTTCTTTCTAGTCAATTTTAATACTCATTAGCTACTAATTAATATAATCTTACTTTAACAGTTTTTAAGAAGGCCATCAGAATCCATTCTTACATTAGTTAAAGGTCATTGTTGTTAAACTTGATGAGAAAATTCACCAAGGAAAGAAATTTGGTGAAACCGACCAAGACAAGATTTGCAACGGCCTTCTTGACTTTGAAAGCTATGTACATACAAAGAAAAAACTTGAGAACTTTAGTCCTCTCAACCGAATGGACTTCAAGTAAATTTGCAAAGGAAACTTTGGGGAAAGAAGTTGCCAATCTTATTATTTCTGCCCACTTTTGGAATGATATTGTTCGAGCACTTACAGTTTGTGGTCCTTTGACAAAAGTGTTTCGTTTGGTGGATGGGGAGAAAAAACCACCAATGGGCAATATTTATGAAGCAATGGATAGAGCCAAAGAAACTATTGCACGGGATTTTCGTGGAGTTAAGAAGCAATATGAGAAAGTGTTTGAAATTATTGATGCAAGGTGGTCAGACCAACTCTATCGGCCTTTGCATGCTGCAGGCCATGTTTTGAACCCAGGATTGTATTATAAAGCTCAAAAAGAGGGAACTTTACTACAGAGTCTATGGACTGAGTATTATGTATGTGTTGAGAAGATGATCCTCGATACAGCAATACAAGATTTACTAGTCGCTGAGCTTCTTAGGTACAAAATGGCGGATGGACTATTTGGTTGTGGTCCGGCTAAAAGAGCTAGAGTCACAAGGTCACCAGGTAAGTGAGTTGATTTAGCTCTTACTTAAATTATTTGACTTATTTATACTCATTAACCTTTGAATTTATTTCATTATAGTTGAATGGTGGTCACTATTTGGTAGTGAAACACCGAACTTGCAAAAGTTTGCCATGAAAGTATTAAGCTTAACTTGTAGCTCATCTGGATGTGAGCAAAATTGGAGTGTGTTTGAACATGTAAGTAAAAAATTATATCCTAATTTCCATATTATATTATTATCAATATCTATGAGTTAATATCAATAGCTTATGCGCAGATTCATTCCCAAATGAGGAATAGGCTTGCACTATCGCGTCTCAATGATCTAGTGTACATTAAGTACAATAGAACATTGAAACGTTGTTATGATGCTCGTGATCTCATCGATCCAATTCGCTTGGATAACATTGATGATTCAAATGAATGGTTAGTTGGATGCCCCGAATATCAAGAAGATGAACTAGTATATAAGGATGATGATCTTACTTGGGGTAGTGTTGCTACGACAATTGGAGCTGATGAGAGTATCTATCCTCTTAGGGGACTTTCTTCAAGTGACAAGGGCAAAGAGTAGAAACTACATCTACAAGTTCAACTTCAAGTAGGACTCGAACACTAATTGATGAAGACTACGAGGAGAAAGAAGATGAGGAGCAATATTATGATGTAGAGGATGTTGATCTTCAAGAGTTGGATAGTTTTGAAGAAGAATATACTTTTAGAGTTCTAGTATTGTCTTTTGAATTATTGGGTCTTTAAAGTTCTAGACTTTTAGTATCTACTTTTAGTTTTTGAATTGAAATAATTGCTAATATATGTTATTGACTTATTGCTATTGAGATTTTGGATATTTATATATGCAATTAAATATTTTTAATTTTTGGTATTAATTGGCGCCTCGATTAAAAAAGGCGAGCGGTGAGGCGTGGCGAGGTAGGCCATTGCCACCTTTTGTCGCCTCTCGCCATCCAAAACACTGCCGTAGAACTTGATTTCTTGGGTGATTATTGTTGGGGAAGGGTTTTGGAATTGTTTGGATGGTGGGAAAAATCCTAATTTGGATATTGGGATCAAGGGTTTGACCTGGGATTGATATTATTGTTTATAATCCGGGTAATTTGGTCTCGTTTATTGATCCTTGCGTTAATTGTATGTTTCTAGACCATGAACACACGGGAAGAATCCATAAAGGGAAGATTCAAGTGCCTTAGGGGATTCAAACTTGAATTCGAGGTAGGTGAAGGTTGTGATTTCATGTTGATGTTTGTAATTGCTTCATCATAATGCATGTATGTATGCGAATGCTGCATTATTGATCACCCTAATCGTAAATGAGAATAATTGAATAATTGTATGCCATGAATCATCTCTTGTTGTATGATTGTGAGAATATACATTGTGATTATGGTTTGTTGAATGGAGCGGGTGTCACGTTCCGACACACTAACTTGGATCGGTTGCCACGTACTAGCATAAACATTGGAATGGGTGTCACGATCCGGCACACTAACAGTTTGGGTATGGGTTCCATGAGAGGACCATTGAATTGGGTTCTGTGAGAGGACCATTGAATTGTGTTGTGTATCTACTTGTGATGATTACGTTCATATCTAATGATGATTGATATTGGAAGACTGTATGTTGCTCTAAAACGATAACCAATGTGTATTGTTGAGAACGTGGAATGTTACATTAATCCTGAAAAGATGACTAATATTGTATATGTTCGGTATATGCCTGTTATATAATGTTCTAGTTACTTGCATGTGTTTCACTTATTGGGATAGCCGTGTGATCCTACCAGTACACTATGGTTGTGTACTGATACTGCACTTGCTTGTTCTTTGTTGAGTACAGGGCATCTTCTGGCGACTATTGATAGACCTCAACTAGGTGGGTATTGAGCGTGACCGGATCCAAGGGTGAGCCAGTTCTTTAAGGTTGCCATGGATCTTTCTTGTTTAAGTTCACTCTTTTTGGACTCAGACTATTTGTTAAAGGTTTTTGTTTAGTTTCGGGTTGTAGTACCCCTTATTCTTAGACTTGTCGTTAGTAGAGTTTTGATACAATGACTTTCAGGTTCTAGGGGTTGTTCTTCCGCATTAGTTTGGCTAGTTTATTTAAATCTTTGGAGTTTATAAGAACTCTAATTATTTCTACATTTAAACCTGCTTCTGTATCTATAAATGTGTAGTATTTTGGTTAAGGCTGCTTAGTTGGGTTGCAGTAATGGTTCTCCCACCGGAGGGTTAGTGTGGGTGCCAATCACGATGGCTGGGTCGTGATAGGGAGCTACTATTAACCGACATAAACCACGTGAGCTATATGTGGAGTCCAATGTATATGCCCCATCAAGATGACCCAATATACCTTGTCAAGGGTATAGAGGTATAACTGTGGCGTGATCACTAAAACTAATGCCCAACAAAGGGGACTACTGAACCTACGCTGGTACGTAGTTCTAGGACCATGAAAGTACATTGAACCCTACTCCAACTCGGTGTTAAGTCTACTCCCAACTGAATATGTATATAGCTAAAATGCAACTGAAATACTGAGTAGCTCGAAATACTGACATGTTATCTGAAAATACAACATAAATATACTGAAAGATATGGCATTCGAGTTCTCAAGCATGATTTTCTGACTGATCTGCCTAATAAGTATAATTTATGAGTATTGATAATTAATACAAGCTAGGGTGGGGTTCTGAATTTTATACATGGAACTATGCAAATTTTTCAAGAAACATGTTATCAGATCGGGGGAACTATAGCAGCTAAAATCACAATGAATTCCCAAGGTTTTGAAAACCCTAGGCCTGAACAATTTATGAGAACTTGAAGAACTATCTGAATTCTAGGGACCTAATGGGTGAAATAAACCCACTAGTGAAATATCACATACCCGGTGACAAAAACTTATAGAGAAATCCTTTGAATTTCGAGGATGAACTTGAAGAAGACATCTGTTTGTTCTTGGGAAAACTATCGCCTCTTTTCTCTTCTTTTCGTTCTAAGTTAAATGCTGGGTAGTTTCTAACTAGATTATTAGGCTTAGACTGAGTAAAACAACGTAGTATTAGACTAGAATAATTAGGAAAAGACCGAAAGACCTTCTAAGATAACTATAGACTCCTGTCGATGGTGGGGACCTACGGTCCATGGGTCCACCTACGCACCGTCTTGGTCGACCGTCGATGGGTTCAGAAACTTTGTTTTTGGACCTTCGACTGAAGGGACCCATGTACGGTCCGTACATGGCCTCCGTAGGTCCAACTGAAACTTCTTAAAATCCCACTAATAAGTCTGAGACTCACATACGAGACCTACCTATGGCTCGTGCATTGGGCAACAGACCATCCTAGTGAACCATAGGAAAGTACTGGAACTTTGACATTCTTGGAAAATATGGACTGGCCATTCACGGAGCTACCTGCGGACCGTGTGTCAGTCCACGGGCCGTTGATGGCTCCGTTGGTTCTGGCACCAGATCCTGCAAAAGTTGCAATTTTCTATCTTTTTGAATCCGAGGTGTTACAATCTCCACTAGTGTCATGGGACATTCATGTATCAATTCTAAGTAATCTTCCTATTTTACTACCCACCCATTGTTGGATATATCAATATTGTAGAATTTTGCAGGTACTTTAGATAATCTACTCCAAATTGAGGAATAAACTAGTTTGGTGTTTGAAGGTATGAATTTAGGTTTCCATTGTCAGACAAAGAGATGTTTTAGAATAAACCAAGGTCCCTCGTGTAAGACAAAATTCATGTTTTCGTGGAATTGAAAATTTTAAGAAGAAATTGTGGTCAAGATCAATAAGAGCTAGTTCCTCGATTGAGTGTCAAAGTTTACCAATTACTTATGTCTAATATTTGGTGACCTAGGTTTTGACCAAAAAGTATGATTATAATCGATTTTTTCCATGGATGATATATTCTTGCTCATCATCACTATATAGAGGAATAAAATCAGTAGTAGAAGAGTGTATATAAATTTCGTCACCAAAATATAAGCTTGACTGAACAATTTGTATGGAGTTTAGACATTGATGATTATTTACAAGTCTGACGTAGAGTATGGAGTGTTAATATTCATGGAGCTGATATCTAATGATTGCGAGGAAGTTTTGGAATTTGTAGTGTTCATCTTATTGTACAGAGTGATTATGGTGTTATTATAGAGAGAATCACTTGTTAACCCGCTAAATAGCCCTTTCATTTAGAGTAGATGGATCATAGTGCTCGTAACATAACGTGGAATATGACATTCTCTACATTGAAGGAAGGCCAAAGTTTCTACCGATCCTATCGACCAAAAAAGATCTATTGCAATACTAACACAAAAAACTCTTGCTATTTTTGGGTAACTTTCAAAGATCATTAGGTACTTTTAACATGTTCATAACCGTAATTACATTTTTTTTATAACTCTTTTATTCTCATGAATTTTTATGATTGATGAAACCATGTTAACATTTCTTAATATCTAATGAAGGAAAATATATTTATAACGTAGCGTGAAATGGACTTATAAAAAAATATGCTAAAAAGAAAATATCTATAATTCAGATTTTTCTTTCCTTCCCTCTCTTTGTTTTTTTGGTGCTCTCTTCATCTTGGCAAAAGTTATAATATCTCATAGGGATCTAACGGTGACTAATTTGGTTAATTCATAGCCACACCCTTGGCCTTTTCTTCCTAATTTTATGCATTCTGCTCCGTATATGAATATGAAATCAAAGAAACCAAAAATATATACCAACATTATTTTGTTTTTCATATTTACATCAAAGAGGAACTTTATGCCACATATCATTTTGATCTTAATTTCCAAAAATGTGACTGAAATAAGGTATAAGAGGAGAAGAAAACAATTGCTAATAAGGAACAGAACAAGAGATTATAAGATTGCAATCAAAGAGTAGAACAAGAAGACATAAGGGATTGCTTTATAGCTTTAATCTTTTTTTCCACTTATTCATGGGAAGGAACATTCCTTTAGGAGAGATTCATCCCATTCATCATTCTCTTGTATATATTTCATTTATGATTGCTTGTTTTTCAGCAACGATTGCTATATTTTCATCCCTTTGTGGTTCCTTAACTAAAAAAAAATCACATCCTCCTCCAACTACATCTTCTAATACTAGAGATAATTATAATGAAAAATCATTTGTTAATGGCACCACATCTCCAAAAGAAACATCTCCAAGATATGATGCATCATTCAAAAGAAATTCAATTGATCAACTACAA
>JAJOOR010020622.1:0-14971 GCA_036250505.1 Solanum acaule | reverse complement strand
AAGACCACTTATTTGTGGCAACTTGTTTTTCAACCAAAAAATCTGATTTTTGGATGATTGATAGTGGTTGTACAAATCACATGACATATGAAAGAAATATTTTTAAAGAGTTCATTCCTATGGAAAATAAGAAAGTCAGAATTGGGAATGGTGATTGTATTCCTGCAAAAGGAAAAGGATCTGTTTCAATTAAAACAAATTCAGGTACAAAAATAATTTTAGATGTTCTTTATGTGCCTGATATTGATAAAAGTTTGTTTAGTGTTGGCTAGTTAATAGAAAAAGGATTTAAATTATTATTTGGAGACAAATATTGTCGAATCTTTGATTCTACTAAGCAAGAGATTTTACAAGTTGAAATGAGAGGTAAGAGCTTCTCATTTGATCCAACAAAAGATGCACACAAGCCTTGCAAGACAAAGGATGAATTAGCAGATTTGTTCACAAGGTCAATTTCAGATGAGACTACAATCTACAATTCCTGATCCAAGAAGGAGTGTTGAGAATATGTCTCAGGATATTGCAGAAATAAAACAATTAGCTATTTTTAGATTTTTTAAATTATGTTATTAGAGTCATATTTGACTTATATTTAGGAGTTAGTTCTTTTTTTTTTGTTATTTGAATTAAACTGATAAGTTAGTATCTTATTTTTCTATTTTTAGTTAGGAATTATATCTATAAATACAAGTCTCTGGATTATTAATAAAATAATTCCCTTTGATAATACTGCAGTATTTTTTCTCTCAAAGTCTTTCTCTGTTATTTTCTTAATTTCTTTATTTAAAAACCAACACTAACAAAGATACATGAATGTGAATTCTGGATTCTTTGTGCTTTCTTTCCTCATTTTTGGCAGTTGCAAGTTTCCCTCTTGCTGAGAAGGATCTGTGATACCTTTTCTTACTGGCACATTGTACACATTGAGATACATATGTAAACATTCAATTAAATGATTACTGAGTAAAACTTTTATTTAGCTAGTGCCTGTGAGAGACCCATCTTGAAACCTAAGTCGTTGGACCTCACAATTGCTTTTTGAGCAATACAGTACTTTTCTACTTTCTTATAATTACCTCTCAACTTACACTAACTAGCATTTAATTCACCAAAGGATGTGCGTTGAATGTGGACTTTTACTGGGAAACAATTTACCTTTTTATGTATACATGTTTGTTTTATTACAAAGTCTTTCTCTTTATTTCGGAGCATTAATGACATTCCCTATCTTTAACTTCTTTTAAATTTTTCTGTTTCTCGAGTGCAAAGAGAGAGTTTAAAGTTTGTACCTTTTAATTTATCTTGAAGCTACTTACTTCCCATACCAGCCTATTGGATTTTCATTATGGGATGATTTGCAAATAAATTCATTGTGACATATCCAGTCGATTAAGTCCAGAGAGTTGCCATTTTTTTTGGTTCACTGATACAGGGAAGTTATTTTTGGACTGTTGCAAGATTTCTCTATTTGGCTTGATTGTATTCCCAATAATTTCTCAAATCTGTTTGCTTTGAATTTGTTATCTAATTTTAAGAATCCCTTCTTACCGAATTTTTTCGAGTGGAGTAGTTGATCTTGTGAAAAATATGATAACTTTGATAAGGTGGAAAGCATGTCCTCAGCAAGGACTATAATTTGGGTAAAAAGATAATTGTCATGTTTGTTTTTGTCCTTCCCTGGTGTTAATACGACATTTAGATGCTGCTGCCGCCGCCCGCTTGATGGGCGTAGCGCTCGTTGTTCTGACTTTTCTCTCTGCTGGGGCCCTCCCATTGCTATAGCCATAAGCTATGGCAGCTCACTTCTCTTTAGAAAAGCGGAATCAGAAGTTGACCACATGAGTAGATATTCTGAAGCTGGCAAGTGCCTAGTGTGAAAGGTTGCTTTACTAAGTAAGATAAGGCAAGAAGCAAGAGCGTAGCAGCTGTACACTTGTTAGCTGGATGTTTCAAAGGGAAGGGTTTATACAACATATATTACACTCATTTGTTGGTTGTTTTGTCTCCTATTGGTACAAGTTTCCAGTAAAGATAGGTGCAATTGCTAGATACTATATTTAGAAAATGTAAAAACTGTCCATAAACTTCCTTCCATTCCCAAGTTCAAGTAGATATTAGGAGAGAGAGGCAACATTTAGTGGTTGTTAGCTATAGTAGTCTCCTCAACTATTTTAAGAATGTCAATATTAGGAAATAATAAGTATAGAAAGCATCTGTACCTTGTAAGTATAGGAAAGGTTTAAAATTCCCGCATGTTGTAATTGTATAATTAGGAATAGGAAATGCTTTCTTTTCCTTTTTTTGAAATTTCTTGTAAACACTATTTAGATTTACTCGATGGAATAATCAAGAAAATCATGCCGAAATCATTTCTTTCTTTGTTTACAAACTTCTTGATTAAAAAAACTCAGATTCTTCAACTTTATGTTGATGTCAGTTGTAAACAAGTGACCTAATGTAACCTTTGAGGCAAATGGTGACATTTTAAGGATTTTTGATGGACTATGAGCTGGCTGTTTTGAATACTATAGTCACTGATGTGTCTGGTAACTGCTGTGGGATGTCTAACAACTGCATTGACTTTTTATACTCAAATGTCACGCTTTGGGGTGTTTGCCTTACACCTGTTTTTGGCAGTTGCATGCTTCCTTCTTGCATGATACCTTTTTTGGTACCGTTCTCTTACACGGATCGACACAGATATCTAAGCATAATTTGGATGAGTAAATAGCTTTCATTGATCTTGTGCCTTCCTCAAGAGATCCAAATAGGAGCTAAAGTTATTTTAGTGATACAGAATTGCTTGTAGATTAGCAGTTCATTTTCTTATTAAATTTGCTGTTCACTGAAGCATTAAATTCAGCAGGATGTATGGAATGTTAGATGCAACCTGGAGGATGATTTTCTTTTCACATTTTTGTTTCTTTACAGAGTCATTCTTGTACTTCTTTGGAGCAAAATTGACATTCCCATTTTTTCCTTTTTTGGATGAGTTGTGCAGTATGATCAAGCAGAAAATAGGCTAGAGGAGACACAGCTGAAATTAGCTCGTATTCGGGGCCGAGAGAACATAGCAGCATCCACAAGCTCCTGTGGGAACGGGGCAAGTCCAGTGACATCCAAAAGAAGATCCACAAGTCCCATTCCGATAAATGGGGGCCCTTTTCATAGCTTGTCTGAATCTAAACGACATCGTAGCCAAGACAGCATTCAACTGCTTAGGAGATCTCCAGTGCCAGATCAGAAAATGGCAAGCCCTTTCCAGAGAAATGATAATAGTTCTCGCAGTGTGCCCCAGGGGAAACCACCACTTGTCATTCCCGATGTGAAACCAAGAGTATCTCAACCTTTGAAGATTATAGAATCTGGTCCTAAAATCTCAAGTGCTTCTGATTCTCAGGCCGGTGGATCAGGCTTTCCTCATGTCACTAGTATGACAAAGTTAAAAGCAGATAAAAGTCACAGAATGCCGGAGAAGGAAGCTTCGGAACTTCAGCCTAAAGGAACAAAAAGGAAGTTTGGTAATGTTGTAGTTATATCATGAAATATTCTGGTAGTTATTATTGATCACTGGTAGTAGCATGTAAGGCGAAAGCCTTTTTGATATGAAAGTTACCAACTGACGCGTATATTTATCATGTTTGCTTTCTAAATACAGAGCAGAAAGAGCATAGAGAGCTGATACCATTGATAGGTAGTTACTCTTCAGCAAGCATGGTACGCTGCCAGACGTCCTGTGTCATATCTAGTCAACACAAGAGAAAGCTGAGAACAATTATTTCATGTCCTACAAATGATCAACTTTTTGCAAGCAGGTAATTTTTTATTAGGACTTACACAGTGCTTAAGAGTCTGTGTAAAGGTCATGCACTCATGCTAAATGACAATTTGACTATGGATGCATTTCATTCCTTTCTTCTGGAGTTGTCACTGATTTGGCAATGGACACACTATAGTGAAAAAGCTTGTCCGTTTCCTTCTCCCACTTCTCTATGGGGAATTGTGCTTGAGCTTAATTGCAGTCCTCGACATAGCATTTTTAGGAAAGCAATTATAATGTAGATTCATGATTGCAGCTTTATCCTAGTAGAGCTTCCACTTTTCCGGTACATCATTTAGATCCTGCTGTCAATCTCAAGTGTTCATCACGAAGCTATTATTTGATTCCTCAATTGCAGTCTGTCTTTCCTGCTGATAGTATCTTTTAATTTGTTAAGACTAGCTGATTCTTTTCCTTGACGTAATAACCACTGCACTCACTTTCTCTTGACTAAGGCCCAGTTTAGTTGTATTTTTTGCTCTTTCCTTGGCATTTTTGAGCATCTCGCATAGAATGCAAGTGTGTTTTCGGTTTTCCATATAGCTTTATTTTATCCTGAATGCTAATTTAGGTTACCCTTGAATATGCAGTGCGTTGGACGGGCTTGTCAACTTATGGCAGGTACATGGCAGAGGGTATGTTAGAACTTTGAAAGTTAATTTCCTTAGTTGTATCAGTACATCTTTCCTTTATGAGATTATATTATAGTAGCTGCGAGCCTAAGATCAAAGGCAGTTCCAAAAAGGAGTTCCCTATTTCCAGCTTTAAAAAGTAAAGTCTCAGTGCCAGTTGTAAGGTTCTGTCTCTGTCACTTGTAGCTATTTATCATTCAATGAATGACTGATAAAGGATCCATTGATATTAATCTAGTCCAATTAGAATGCTTGGTACTTTGTAGTTGTACATAAGCAAAGTATGGAAGGCAATCCTACTTCAGGCAACAATAACTTTTAAATGCTAATTTTATTGTTTTACCATATGTTTGTGTTCTGATGATTTTGAGTTACCTAATGTATTTATTTTTGGATAATCAGGTCAACTGCTAATCTTCTTAGTTCCACTGATTGCCTTTCGTCCAAGCATAGGAGATGGCCAGAAGATGTAGCCTGGCATCCGGAAGGCGATAGTCTCTTTTCAGTTTATAGTGCTGATGGCGGGGATTCTCAAATTTCAATTTTGAATCTTAACAAAGGAAAAGAGGTAAAGGTTTAAGTCTGAGATTAACTCCCCCAAAATTATATGCCAAAGCTCATAGGACTGTAAAACCTACTTGAATGAAACAGCATGTATACATGTGCGTGTGCTAAGTCCTCTGGATTGAGTTGCATTATGATTTCATATTGACAGAGCAGTATGAGCAGTATATATATATATATATATATATACTGGTCCACTTTCACTTTATTAAGTTTGGGATAGTAAGTTATGCAAGGTTTGTGGTAGTGGTTTAATGGACATATGAGCCCAGATCACAGGTCTTTCTGATGGAAAGCTGTAGGATAGGATGAGGAAGTCCTCTGATTCCTTAAATAAATGGTCTATAACCTGATAAATTAAAGTACTTGTATTGTTTTTCATTTGAGCCGTAAAAGAGGATTGAAATACTTGCATTGTTACTTGTTCATTAAAGAGGATGAAAGTACTTATATTGTTAGTTGTTCTCTTATTATGTTCTTGTCCATAATATTCTGTACACATGGAAGTACCTTTTATGATGATTAACAGGCTCAATATGATGTTTTCCTTTTTCCCTTTTCTTCAGATAACCATCATGTTAGAGGCTTCAGATAACCCTCGTACTCATAGGTTCCCCTGACTAAACTAAACTAAAGTCTTTTAGCTACAATTGCATTATTTTCCTGTCGTCTCCACTCTAAAAATCAATCCCTCATTAAAAAAAATCTGTCCAGCTTTTGACGTTGTTGATGCTTAGGTATGTAGTATTTCAACCTCAGGTATGTAGCATTCAAAGCACATCAGGCATCCTATCGCATCAAATATTACTTTGATTTTATACCTGTTATGTTCTCATGTGCTTTTTATCAGCAGAAGATGCGTGTAAGTTTCTTGGAGGAGAAGCCTCATGTTAAAGGGATAATCAACAATATAATCTTCATGCCGTGGGAAGATATCCAGTTTGTTACTGGTGGTAGTGATCATGCAGCTATCATGTGGAGCAATAAAGATGGAGAAAATTCATGGAAACCTAAAGCATTGCATAGAAGTTTGCATTCTTCTGCAGTGATGGGAGTTGCCGGTTTACAGCATAAGAAAGTTGTGCTGTCTGCTGGAGCTGACAAGCGGATCATTGGATTTGATTTGCTAGCTCAAAGAGCAGAATACAAGCATCAAATAGAAAATAAATGCATGAGTGTTCTACCTAATCCATGCGACTTCAATCTCTTTATGGTTCAGACAGGGTAAAGTTTCTGATGCAGTCTTTTCTATGATCTTTAGGTGCATTTTTTACATACTGACTCCTAGCTATGTTACCAGTCCTTCCTCGTACAAAAGTTCCACTTTTCTTGCAATTACTTTTATTTAGAATAATGTGCACTCGGCAAAAATATTTGTTTTCGTGAGATATACAGTATCAAAAGACGTCCCCAGAATCTCTTGTAAACTCTAGTAAATTGGTCCTTAAGTATTTTAAAAAGATATAGCACTTGTGACCAGTAATGATTTGGTTATAATTTATAGGAGTATCTAATACTGTAGTGTATTTGGTTGTTTTGAGTGCTGACCCCAATTTGCTTGGGATTGAGGTATAACAGTAGTAGTATCTAATACTGTAGTGTATTTGGTTGTTTTGAGTGCTGACCCCAATTTGCTTGGGATTGAGGTATAACAGTAGTAGTAGTTGTTGTACTGTATTTGGTTGTTTTGAGTCATTGCATAAATGTGTAATTTGAGATCCTCACTGCAGTGTGCCCTAAATTGTTGAAGGAACATAAGTTCTAATGCCAAAAAGTTTTATATTTCTGAATCATTGAGGGGAAATTTTCCATCCAATGCCAATGCTGAGACGTGAAATGGATATAAGAACCAGGAGTTCTTTTTGCTGCAAAGCTATTCTATTAAGCATAGAATTAAGACATGCTTCTGGTTTTGATGTAGTCACAGGAATGAACACGATCATATTTAAACGTTTGAAGTTTTCTACGGCAGAACCAAACTGCACAGCAATACTGTTTTCCTTATTTGTTTTTTGTCACTTCCCCAAATTGTAATGAATAGTAAGAACCAATCCAGAAAAAAAACTAATCATATAGTAGCCTTGACAGTGATAAGATCTTCAACCTTTGGGGTTGAAGGGATCAGTTGGTAGAATGAGTGTGGTCATAGTAATATATGTGGATGGTTCTATCATGTTAATGGCTGAGTTGTGATCTTTCAGTTGAAGCAGGATCAAAAGTCCAAACCATCATTTAAATGGATTCTATGCAAAGCAAGGAAAGAGTGTGATGCTATGAACTAAATCAAGAGCCAGATTCTTCTGAAATGCAAGTGGTCTGAGGAGAAATTGGTGTAATTAAGATGGAGGGGAAGGAAGATATAGTGCTTTATGTTGGAAGCTTCAATCTATTAGACAATCCTTTTATTTTAGACCTACTGGTGCAGAGGCATTTATTAGTACTGTGAATTCTGGCATTTAATAAGGATCCATACTTTAGTCAAGAGAAGCAGGACGAATTGATCAAAACCGTGATCATCCCAGATTGCTTTAGGAATGCTAGGAAACCTCCGAAAAGCTGGGGGATTATGGCCTTATATGGAGAAAACATGGTGACATTAGTGCAGGTTCTCAAGGTTCATTCTTGTATTGTGATGATTTTTTTTACTTTATATTTTTAAACTACGAGTACCAAGCTTCTTTAATCTTGCAATCTTGATTAGTTCTGTTTGTGATATTAATACACTTGGAAACATCATCTTGCACTAGGTAGTATTTAAGCACAAATGTGTCTTTTGAGGGAATATACTTGCTTAGTCACATTTTGCTTAATCTAATTCTCTGACTGCATGTTTATAATGCAGGACTATAGAGAGGCAGCTTCGCTTATTTGATTTTAGATTGAGGCAGACAGAGGTTCAGGCCTTTGGGTGGAAGCAAGAAAGTAGTGACTCACAGTCGGCTCTCATAAACCAGGCTTGGTCACCTGATGGCTTGTACATAACATCTGGGTCAGTTGATCCAGTCATCCACATTTTTGACATAAGGTACAATTCACACAAACCTTCTCAGTCCATTAAAGCCCACCAAAAGCGAGTCTTCAAAGCTATTTGGCATCATGCGGTCCCGCTCCTCATTTCTATATCTTCTGATTTGAACATTGGGTTGCACAAAATCATTTGAGTTGCTGAGAGAGGCATTACTATTCCCAGTCATTTTCCCCATATGTCTGGGGAATTTTGTCTCGTAGAAGCGTATGTCTCGATGCCTTACACCAAAAGAAACTCATGGGCCTGGTGTGTGGTACTGAAAGATGATTATGAGAGGAAACCAGAAGGGAAATGCTGTTGAGTATCAGCTTTGCGCTTGGTATAATTCTGCGTCCAGGTAGCTGAAACAGTTTTCGAGTTTGATTGGATCTAGAGGCTATTGAAGCCTTCAGAATCCACTCCATGTAAAGGTTATCTATGATGAAAACTTGGAGACATTCAACTCTCTTAGCACATAGGAATGTCTTTAATAGACTCCAAAGTTTTGAACTTCGTTGTATTTAGTGCAACATTTCCTGTGTCAAAGTCTGATGTTCTAGCAATGGATTAGAGACAGTGGCTTTCACATAGCTACTGTTCTGTCCTTGGCCTACACATCACATTTGTGCTAATATTTCATAAGAGTCCTGTTTTAAGAATCCATTTTCACAATCATAAACTGTTCTTTCTTCAGTTGCTTCTGAATTGAGGGAGGTTTTTGTAGTCAACTATGCTTTCAGGGCTTGAGGGAAATTGCTCCCTATTTTCTTTTCTTCTTCTGTACAATGCGAGCGAAGGAAAGACTATTTTGTTCTGCTCATCAGTTCAAACATATTTGATTGCACTTTAGGATTACTATAGAAAAACCAGGCTGTCAAAGTAGAATCGAGAATTGGCAAAGAGAAGAGTAGAGTTGTCATATAGTCTCTAATTGACTTACATGGAGCCTGTAGCACATGTATATGGGTTTATCATTAGGGTATTGATGTGTTATACCATCAGAATATATATACTCTGATGGTATCAAGCAGTAATTGAACAATCTTTTCACTGAAACATTGTATGTTCCTCCTTGACACCATACTCTAATGATATCAAGGCATAAGTGAATAGTGTTTTCAATAAAGCATTGGGTCTTCCTCTTTGATACCATTAGAGTGTATATATATTTTGATGGTATCAAGTTGTAAATACGCATTAATTGTTAAAAACAGGGGGTATGAGAGTACGGGATAGTCGCTTGTAAATAGTTCTCCCTTTTGGGGTATAAGTGTTCTTTTTCATATATATGTAAAGGTGGAGTTGTATATATGTTAAACGAAATACGCCATTTGAATTCAAAGTGGTTGTTATTGTTCTCTACTACCTATAAAAATGGTAGATTTTCTTCTCAAGATTCTTATAGGAGAGGATTAATTACCCCCCCAAAAAAATGAAATGGTGCACTATAAATAATAAGCAATGTTTTATCGTTTTGTCATTTGCATAAAGTCTATTTGTCTTCATTCTAATTATAGCACAACACGTAGTTCGATCGATAAATTACACTTCGAAAAACACAAAAAATATCATTTTTTTTTTATCTTTTTAAAAAATATATGAAATGAAAAAGTAGAGGTTAGGTCCTCTTCCACCATTTGACCATGGGGATGCAAGAAAAGAGTTGAAATTTATATAAAAGGTGGAATTCTCTCTAATTTATATAGTTTTTATACCATCACACTAACATAACCTACAATAACAAGTACACGCTACTCGTTTTAATTTAGTAACCTGAAAATTGCAGTAAATAATCAAATATTAATATAACATAAACATTCTTTACACTACCGATATGATTAATTAAATCCTTTTTTCTTTTCTTTTACACATGAGTTTATTTGCTTTTATCCCCCACATACCTCTCGCTCATGTATTTTGCTATTGGATTCCTATTAATATACGAGGTTGGGGTCTGCCCAATATATATATATATATATATATTAATTAATCGATACTTTTTTACCCATATATGAAGAAGAAAGTTTTATATATACAATTTAATTTGCAATAGTTTTTTCCAAAATTTCAAAATACAGATAAACATCGCGTTACATATTTATAACTTATCACATGATGATTTTATTTTTTTAATAATTCATTAATCATGGGAAGATAATTTGTTTTAAGGGATATGCTAATTAATCCATCACTTCCCGCTCCTTTTTTCTACTCATTAATTAATTTCTCATGTACTACTATTACTTTACTATATATTAGAAGAGCGAAAGGTTTGAGGAGCTTAGCGTCAGTTGGTCAATTTATCGATCGGCTTCTCTCCTCAATTTCTTTTTATATTTAGTATTTTTTTCTTCTTATTTTAGTACTACAAATTGCAATATTTCATATTTCTTTGTTTATTTTCCTTTTTAGTATATATAAAAATATATTAAAAGTTTGATTGACTTTTAAAATTTTATTTGTGCCACATAAATTGAAATAAATGGACTAACATATATTATTTAAAAATTGCATTAACTAAGAGTATCATAAATAATAATGATGAAAATTTCACTTGTACCACATAAATCACAATAATTAACAACTTTAAATATTTAAAATATATATATTAAAAATTGCTTAGGTCTTAAAATATCACAATTCACATGTGCCACAAATATTATTTAAAAAACAAATTAAAGATATTATAAAATTAATTAATAAAAAAACTATTTAAAATTTAGTTGATTCTCCTAATTCTATTTGTTTCACATAAATTAAAGGGAATTTTACACAAATCTCATTGTGTTAAGAGCTAATTACATCATATCCCTATTCTTTTTCAAATTACAGAAATTCCTTAAATTTGGTGAAATTCGGATACATTCCAAAACATCCCAATACATCGTGTCTAGGTGTCAGATACATCCCTCAACGTCCGATACATCGCGTCTTGGTTTCGGATACATCACTCAACATCCCGATACATCACATAAAGTGATGTATCCGACAGATACATCGCGTAAAGTGATGTATCCGATCGATACATCGCGTAAAGTGTGTGTCCGACCAATAGATCACGTAAAGTGATGTATCTGACAGATACAACGCATAAAGTGATATATCCAACAAATACATCGCATAAAGTGATGTATCCAAGAATAGGAGAGAGTAAATTTTTTAATAATTTCTTCAATGGTAGGAATTTTTAAAAATATAATAAATTAAGTTATATATTTAAATAATTTTTCCTAAATTAAATAAATAAAGTAATATATATTAAGCCCGAATTTGTATCTTGTAGTTGAATAAAAACTTCAAAAAGTAGGTGTCATGTGGACACGTATTATATATTTATTTAGATTTAGAAATGGAATAAATTTGAATTATTGAAAATATAAAACGTGGGAATGTCATGATTAATTAATTACAGTCAAAGTATGAAAACTGAAACTCCAATATCTTCATTTGTTTTATTATTTTCCTTTTTCTTCCGTCAATTATATATAAGTATTTCATTTGACTGTTGACAATATATACATTGTAATATTTTTTTTGTTTCCCATTCGTCCGGTATCCACATTGAAGTCCGACTAAATCCGAATTTGCATCGAGAAATCCCACATTGGGAGTAAAGCGCTCTCTAACAAAAGCGACTCCGTACCCAAGGGGACTCGAACCCGAGATCTCTTGGTTAAGGATGAAGGAATACTTACCACTCCACCACAATCCTTGTTGGTACATTGTAATATTGTGAATTGTGATTATATATATATTTTTTGCATGTTGCATTGTTTGATTAGCTATAAAGTTTTTCGTTTTTTTTTTTTAAAAATGTTTGAATTTTTGGTTTAATATGTTTGAAAAAATTTGGGTATGATTGCTTATGTTTGAAAAAATTAAGCACTTTATTTCTGTGATATATCTCTTTTTGCATATTTGCTTATTTGGATTGGCTTATCTTATGTTTCTAAGGTAAAAATAACTTTTAAGATTTCTTTTATTGTTTGGATAAATTAAAAAGTGCTTATAAGCACTTAATATTAAGTTGAAATTATAAAAATAAGTCAAAAATTAAAAGTTAAGGGTTTTAATTTATAACTTTTGGCTTATAAGTCAAATCTGTTTGGACTGACTTTTGACTTAATTTTATTATTTTAATTTAAAATTAAGTATTTATAAGCCTTTTTTTTAATTTACTCAAACACTGCAAATTATTTTGACTTAAAACACTTAAAATGAGTCAATTCAAACATCGATCCTCTTATATAGACGATAAATTATACTCCCTTTATTCCATATTAAGTGAACTTGTGAGGCAATGCACACATTATTAAGAAAAACATTCAAAAGCGTGATTTAAAACATATTTTTCATTATTGTCTTTTGTGAAATCATAAATATAACTTTATAAGTAGTGTAATTTAATTATCGTCTAGAAAATATAACACTTCATTAAATGAAAGGACATAGAGAAAATTTTCAAACATTTATCTTGAACTTTGAATACTTCAATTATATATTTTGAACAATGAAAAAATGTCCAATTAAAAAGACACTTAGTATGGAATAAAGGGACTATATATATCATCTTTTTACATTTAAAAATAATTTTAATTAATATTAATTTTTTAATGTTTTTTTGGAAATTTTTTTAAAAAAAGTAGGCGACATGTAAATTGAGACAGAAAAATATAAAAGAAGAAAGTAACGATCGAAAAAAAAAAGTATATAGTTGTTTTCCCATCCATAAATAGTAAAAAAAGCCACCGAAACCGAAAGGCATGAGCCACATATTCTTTCCACACATAGCATGATAAGTGCTGGTTCACATTTCACAAGTATAAATAGTTTACTACATAGTAGCAAACCCTAACAGGCAACAATTCCTTCCTCTATATATTCTCTTCTTCCACAAATCCATACTTTTACATTTTGCTCTTTCTTCATCGGTTTAATCATCTGATATCTGAAATTCACGTACTGATCCATCAAAAGATCATTATAAAAGTAGCAATCGTGGATCGAAGGTATGGGAAGAGGCCCTTTTCATCCAATGAATCGGAGGAGAAAGAGGATATTAACGACTCCATTTTCCCAATTTATTCAGCTCAATCTCAACATGACATGTCTGCTATGATTTCTGTTCTCTCTCAAGTTATTGGCAACACAAATAATACTAATAATACTACGAATATCTCTTCGTCATCATCCGTGCATGGAATTAATCCATTAACGTCCCTACCTCAATCAACAACAAATCAAATTCAAGAACAAGGTACATATCTAGTTGGACACAAACTTGTATATTTTTCTTCAATCAATAAATGATATATCTTTGTTAAAATTGATCTTCACTAATAAAATAAAGGGATCAATTAGCTATAGTTTATTATGTTGTAAACATCTTATGCTTACTAAAGTCATACATTTTTGTGTGACTATAATCTTATACAAGTATGTACATATATATATATATATATATCTTTCATTCTTCTCTAAGTATATCTATCGTCCTAGCTAAAACTTGAGTTTTTCTTCAATTACTTTTTCCATGTAATTTCTTCGAAGCAAAAGCAAAAAAATAAGAAAAAGGAAAAACTCATTTATATTAATTCTTTAACTACCCTATATTAATTCCTATTGTGCGTGCGCAACTTGATTTTCTAGTACCCAAGACATATTTTACACATGGATGGTATTATTTTTAACAACTACATGGTTTATTTAATTTCTTTTAATTTTTAACTAAATTATATTGTCAACCTACCTTCTCTTATATGAATAATTACCGTCTTTATATATATTGTCAGTGTATAAACATTAAATTGAATTGTGCTATGTGTGTGTGAAGGGAACCAACAAAGAAAACGACATTATAGAGGAGTGCGACAAAGACCATGGGGAAAATGGGCTGCTGAAATACGCGATCCAAAGAAGGCTGCACGAGTATGGCTAGGGACATTTGATACGGCTGAAGCCGCGGCACTTGCTTATGATGAAGCGGCACTTAGATTCAAAGGCAACAAAGCTAAACTCAATTTTCCTGAAAGAGTTCAATCAGGAAATACTCAATATCTTACTACAACTCATCAACAACAACAACACTACTCGTTTAATAATAATTATAATAATAATAATAATATTCCTCAGATGGTCACTCAGACTAATTTGTATCAACAACATTTCCCTAATGTTCATCACGATGCACAATTACTTCGCAATGAAAGCAACAATAATATTGATCATATGATGAATTTTGGAGTTTCAGATCAATCAAGTTTATATTATCATCATCAACAATCATCATCAGGAGGTAACTTTGTTACGCCAACTACGTCGTTGGAATTACAACAACAACAAGCAAATTATTATCATAATCAAGAAGAAGATTTTCTAAGATTTACAATGGATTTTGGGAATTCTTCAAGTTATAGTACTGGACCACCTAGTGAAAGTAATTGGATGGATTTTGAACCTAAAAAGTAATTTATTTATCTTTAAATTTAGTCATGTGAAGACATGAAGGTATGATCTTGAGGATGCCTCTTAAGTCTCTAGTATGATTAATGTAAGCTTTTTATTTATTTGTTTATTTCTAGTTATTAATATTATGTAAAATGCTGGGATTTTCTTTCAATGAGTTGTAATATCATGAATCTATATGAAAAATGTCGGAGTATTACTATCTCTTTTATTTCAGAGTAAATACTGAAAAACTATTTTAACTTAAAAGCACTTAAAGTAAGTCAATTCAAAAAGACTTTTATTAAAGTCTTTTTAGCAAAATTCATGTTATCTAAACTTATTATTTTTGGCTTAAAATTAAGTTGTTTGGCTTTGATTAATTATTTTAGTTTTTTTTTATCTTTTATAAATTTTAGAACTCTTAAAATGTATTTTTCAGCACTTGAAAATTTAAAAACTACTTAAATTCAACCAATTCAAATGGGCTCTAAGTTAATATAT
>JAJOOR010020621.1:0-20451 GCA_036250505.1 Solanum acaule | reverse complement strand
ACGACTAGGTTCCGTCGTTATAGAAAAGCCAACGGGAAAAAATTTTGGGTCGGAAATTTTTTTCGTAGTAACTTGAAATTTCCCAACCTAGTCCTGATTTAGACGAAATCGGACTCATTAAGGTGTAGGGAAATCTGGTAACAACCGGGTGACTTATTTATGACTTTGATTACATGAGTAGTTAGATAAGTCGGTAAGGCCCCCGTACGACTTTATGGAATTGAATTTAGGTGAATAGAACTCCCGAAATCGATCTTAGCGTGAACGGTATTTTCTGAGCGTCGTACGGGTTATAGGTACACCATCAACCGTGGCTAAGTGACTGTGGCAAAGTCGTGTTAGCCACAGTTTTGTGACTATTTAGTCACAGTTTTACGTGTAGCTAAAACCCGTGTTTTTTGTAGTGACTAAAGAAAATTTAAAAAAGAAGTTACAAATAGATAGATAAATCCTAAAAGATATAAAATAGATAGTAATTCATACATTTAATATAGGAACATATATTACATCAATACAAATAAAGAGTTTTAAAACGGGTTTAAATTGGAGATTAAATTGGGCTCAATTGAGGATTCTCCTAAATGGGTTAGGACTTGAATGGGTTGAAATTGAACCCAATTCAAGTTATCTTGAGCCCAACTCTTACGGTGGGTTACCTACCATTGGCCTCAATTTTGACACCTCTATGTAGATACATCATACATATAACGTGTAAGGTTTTCATTACTATATGCAGAGCTCGACCCTTCACCTAATGAACAATATGAATTAGAAAATACAAAATCTTTGACAAATATAAAATAACATAACATTAACAAAAATATTAGTCTCTAGAAAGCTATTGAAAAAAAAAAAAGATATGCTCCAAAATGCGTTACTGCAAGATCTGAAATGATACGAATATATCTCTTCTAACACTAGTGCAAATTGTCTGATTCATGTCCTCTTCTAATCATTCTTCATTTTTCTTTCTTTGAACTTAAGTTTCTGGTGAGTAAATATATAGGACCCATATTGTCTATGTCAAGTTGGAATTCGTGTAAAGAGACTATGGATGGTAATAGGGCGGAGGCGGGGGTGGGAAGGGCGGGTTTTAGCCTACAAGGATGCGGGGATGCGGGGCAAGGTTGAAATATTCTTTTCCTAAATTAGTGCGCGGTGGGGTCGGTTGATAGATGATCAAGTCTTTTTTTTTATTTTTATCCGATGTCCGAAGCCCACGTTGGAGCCTCGACTAAATTCAGATCAGCCCTGCTCAGCCCCATTGCCATCCCTAAAAGAGACAAAAATCATTATGGGTTATGGGATAACTTACGAAAACAGTCTTAAAAAGTTGTTTAAAGTCTTAAAAGTTGTTTGATAGATTATATAAAAATAATGTTAAATAGGGTGTATTAGTAATGTTTGCACTAGTAATGCTTGTGTTAGTTATGCTTACATTAATTATACATAGATTATTTCTTATGTATATTTTGGTTTGGTGTATTAAAAATAGTATGCATTGAGTATTTATTTACAAAGTTATATTCCACAATTATGATGGAAAAGATGTGAGAAAGGTTTTGAGGGATAATTGAGTCTTTAATCATGCTAATGCATGCATTAAATCTTTTACATTACTAATCCGGTAATATCTAGAAATCCATGGTATTAGCAATACACACATTAATACATAATAGAGTGTGTAATATAGATAACATAAAAAGTGTACTAAACATGTAACAACCGGGTTCCGTCGTTATAGAAAAGCCAATGGGGAAAAATTTTGGGTCAAAAAACTTTTTCGTAGTAACTTGAAATTTTCCAACCTAGTCCAGACTTGGACGAAATAGGAGTCATTAAGGTGTAGGGAAATCTGGTAACAACCGAGTGACTTATTTATGATTTTGATTACATAAGTAGTTAGATAAGTCGTTAAGGAACCCGTACGACATTATGGAATTGAATTCGGGTGAGTAGAACTCCCGAAATTGATTTTAGCATGAACAGTATTTTCTGAGCGTCGTTGGTTAAAGGTGTGTTGTGAAATGGGGGTCTTTGAATTATTAAAATAGCTCACTGATTTCGTGCAAGCCGCTGGGGCGAAATTTTTGCCGCCAGGGCGGGGCCGCTGCAGCGTGGTGATGACCGCTGTGGCAGGGTGGGTTCGACGCGACTTAAGGTCGTAAATAAACCCCAAAACGTCTTTATTCTGCACTTTTTTTATTTTTAGAGCTAAGGAACGAACCTCAGGCGACTCTTGACAGTTTTTCACCATTCTTGAGGCTAAAGGTAAGCTTTTAACTCCCCGAATCCGTTTTTTGATCCGTATGACGTAATAGAATGGGTAATTATCGATGGGAGAGGGTTTTCATCTAGATTCTATGGTGGAAACAACCCTATTTTGGGTGCTTGGGATCATGGGTATGATCTAGGGTTCATAGAATTGTTAGAGATTCGGGTAATTAGTGATTGTTTATTGATTCCTGTGTTATTATGATTGTTTGTAGACCAAGAACAAGCAAAACGAATCTGAAAAAGGAAGGATCAAGTTTCTTAGGGTTTCAAGCTTGTTTCGAGGTAGGTGATGGTTGTGATTCTATGATTGTGTGATGTATGTTTGTTCTTGCTTTATTATGATACATGTATGTATGTGAATGTTGCATTATTGATCACACTTTTTGTAAATGAGATAGATGAAAAACTATATGCCATGAATCACTTCTTGATTGTATGACTATTGAGAATGTATTTGTGATTGTGATTGTGGTGTGTTGATTGGATCGGATACCGCATTTCGGTATATTAATTGGGATCGGTTTCCACGTTCCGGCATAATTATGGGATCGGTTGCCATGTTTCGGCATAAACATTGGATCGGGTACCACGTCCCGGTATGCTAACAATTTGGGTTTGGGTTGCATGAGAGGACCAATGACTTGTTATAAATATATATTGTTGAGCATGTGATAATCGATGTTGTATATGTTTGGTATGTTGCATGTTTATAATGTTGTATTGACTTGCTTATGTTACACTTAGTGGGATAGCAGCGTGATCCTACCTAAATACACATCTTATTTTATTATTTTTACTAAAATTTTATACCATTTAAAAAAATTTCAAAAATTCCCTCTCGGTACATCACTCCTTTCTCGTTGATACATCCCTATCTCCCTCTCGAGTACATCCCTCCACTCTCTGATATATCCCTTTCCTCTCGGATGCATCCATCCCCTCTCAGATACATCTCTCCTCTATGTCCGGATGTCTTATTCCCTCTATAATACATCCCTCCCCTTTCGGCTACATCCCTCCCCTATGTATCCCGATGTTTAGTGATATATCCAAAATTCATAATTTTTTAAGAGATTCTTGTAATTTAAAAAATTGTAGAAAAATAATGTAATTAAATCTTAGCACTATGAGATTTATGTAAATTGCAAATGACATGCCGACTGATCACACAAATCCTTTTTTTTTTCTTCCACGGCCTCCAAAGTTATAAACACATTCACAATCATTTGGTTTATAATTAATTTTAAGTCGAATTTTGCATAAAAATTCAGACAATATAATGGCAAACAACAATATGTCATCACTAACTTTTTTGCCCAACTAATACAAGTATAATATTGCTTGATTGCAACAAATGGTATACATGCTCCCTCCATTTTAATTTGTCTGTTTTTTCCCCTTTTCATCTATTTAAAAAGAATGTGACATTTTATTTTGGACAACTCTTCAATTTTAACTTTTCACATAACATAAGATTACAAAATTAAAAGATATTTCGCTGCATATATTATATTCTACATATTGTTAATTTTAAATCATAAGTTTTAAAAATTTTCTTTATTTTCTTAAACTTCGTGTCAAGTCAAAATCAGATAATAAATTGAAGTAAAGCAATATTTCTTATTATGATATATAATTGAAATGAAGATACCATGGAAACAAATCAACAAGATATAAATGGTCATGCACATTATAATTTGGAAATAGTAACCCAATTAACCACACTATGGTAGAGCTAGAGAATTCTGACATCCTTCACATGAAAGAAATAAGATATGACAAATTAATAAAGTGATGGAGCATAGAACAATAATCAGAAAGATAAATTTAAATATATAAATGCACTCGTGAGTTGGATCTTTGTCATTTGTTGCGCTGCTACAGCCAAATGGTATTGCAGCAGAGCAATAATTGTTGGGAATGATTTACCTAACATTTTGCTTAAATCTCCTAATTTGGATTGTGAGAAAGAAAAAGGGAAAAGTGAAAGTCACCAAGAAATCGAAGGAAATTCGGACCCATTGAAGTATATTTTTCAGAAAGCGATGCCGGCGGGGAAGTTGGCCAAATGGAAAATGCTTTTAAGTGAGTTTGACATTGTGTATGTGACCCAGAAAGCAATAAAAGCACAAGCCTTGGCTGATCATCTTGCAGAAAATCCAGTTGATGAAGAGTATGAACCGCTCAAGACTTACTTTCCCGATGAAGAAGTTGCATTTGTGGGTGAAGATATTTCAAAAGCATACCCGGGTTGGAGAGTGTTCTTTGTTGGAGCGGCGAATCACCAAGAGAAAGGTATCGGAGCGGTCTTAGTATCAGAATCCGGTCAACACTATTCTATGGCAGCTAAACTCCGATTTGATTGCACGAACAACATGGCAGAATACGAAGCTTGTATCATTGGTTTGAAGATGTCCATCGACATGAATGTTCACGAGCTTCTGGTTATTGGAGATTCGGATTTGTTGATTCATCAGGTTCAAGGAGAATAGGCCATGAAGAACCCAAAGATCACTCCGTACGTGCATATACAGAAGTTGTGCAAATTGTTTCGCAAGATTGAGTTCAGACACACTCCCAAGACACAGAATGAGTCGGTCGATGCTCTTACCACCATTGCCTCAATGATTAAACATCCAGATACAAGTTATATTGATCCCTTGGATATAGAGGTAAAAGAGCAGCTTGTCCATTATTCACATGTTGAAGCAAAACCAGATAGTTTGCCTTGGTATTTTGACATCAAGAAGTATTTAGAGACCGGGACTTATCCTGAGAATGCAACGTTCAACCAGAAGAAGTTGATACGCTGTATGGCCCTCAATTTCTTTGCAAGCGGGGAAATCCTTTATAGGAGGATTCCAGATTTAGGTCTTCTCAGATGCGTTGATGCTAGCAAAGCTGCAAAGCTTCTGGAACAGATACATGCTGGAGTTTGTGGTACTCACATGAATGGGATCACTTTGGCTAGGAAGATCCTTCGAGCCAGCTATTTTTGGATGACTATGGAACATGATTGTTGTAAGTTTGTGCAGAAATGTCATAAATGTCAAGTGCATGGTGATTTGATTCGAGTGCCACCTCATGAACTTAATGTTATGAGTTCACCTTGGCCGTTTATAGCTTGGGGCATGAATGTCATTGGTCCAATAGAGCTAGCCGTCTCTAACGGATTCATTTTGGTTGCCATTGACTACTTCACCAAGTGGGTGGAAACAGCTTCATATAAGTCGGTGACCAAGAAGGTTGTAGCTGATTTTGTTCACAACAATTTGATAAGTAGGTTTGGAGTGCCAGAATCCATTATTATTGATAATGGGGGGAATCTCAACAGTCACTTGATGAGAGAGATATGTGAACAATTCAAGATTACTCACCGAAACTCAACCGCCTATCGTCTCCAAATGAATAGAGTTGTAGAAGCCGCCAACAAGAACATAAAGAAGATTTTGAGGAAAATGATTGATAATCACAGAAGTTGGCATGAGATGCTACCGTATGCCTTGTTGGGTTACCGAACGACTATCAGAACATCAGTTGGAGCTACTCCATATTTGCTAGTATATGGAACAAAAGCAACTATACATGTAGAAGTTGAAATACCTTCATTGAGAATCATCCAAGAAGCTGAATTGAGTGATGTTGAATGGATTCGCAAGCGGATTGATCAGTTAACATTGATTGATGAGAAAAGAATGATTGTTGTTTGTCATGGACAACTGTATCGACAGAGAATGATTCGTGCTTTCCACAAGAAGTAAGAGCCAGGATATTTGAAATCGGTCGATTGGTTCTCAAACGCATTTTTCCTCATCAGGATGAGTACAAAGGGAAATTTGCACCAAATTGGCAAGGACCCCACATGGTTCGCAAAGTATTATCAGAAAGTGCCTTGGTCCTGTCAGAGATGGATGGCACCGAATGGCCAAAACCGATCAACTCAGATGCTGTCAAGAGATACTATGCGTGAAGTTTCAGTTTGTATTCCTGTCATTTCCTTGTAATCTTTCTATTCGCTTGTAATTGCTTTGTTTAGAATCTATCCCTATGTAATTGTCACTCCCCGAGCCTACACCCTGGGCGGGACTGGCACTCGAAGACTATTGTTGGCCCCAAGCGAACCCTTGGCCTAGCTTTCTGAACTCAGCGGAAGAATTACTCAACATAATAAGCTTAAACAACAACTTTAAGAAATAATATATTAGCCAAATTGGCAACTTAAGTCTCATAGCAAAACATCTGCAATACAAAGATGAGAGACTCATAACTAACTGTCTGACTATCTATGAAGCCTCTAAAATACTGAGATGGATGTTGGGACAAACCCCACAACATCCTAATAAATGAAAGACTGAAAGCGAATAAAAGAGTCCTCATGAATGCAAGGAGGCTCACCGCTGACTCTGAGCTGCTCAACTAGATCAACGAGGCGCTGGATGTTGATCCTGGTTACCTGAATCTGCATCATAAGACGATGCGGCCAATTGGCATCAGTACATTGAATGTACGAGTATGCGAGTTGGAATGCTAAGCAACATAGGCTAGAAGGAAATCTGAAAGAAACTGAATAACTTACCTGGCTCAACTCAACTCAACCTGACTGACTCATTTCAATATAAAGCAATTTAAAACAAGTGCAATACAAAGAAAAGTTGTTTAAAAACATGCTATAAACTCTGTATGTATGCAAGATATAATAAATCTGAGATGTATGTAGAAATACAAATGAACTGATGTATATAAAAATACAATAACTGTTGTGGGAGTTTCTCTAATCGACAACCATCACATAAGAGTTATAGCGATGATACAGCGATCAACCTCACGCTGTCAGATCATCCTATACCCAGCCAAAAGTATAGAACCTGAACTGCCTAATGGATCCACTAGTCTAATTTGAAAAGGATTCATCTAAAAAGTATGAACCTCTTCTACCCATGATGGCTACATGGTTCTATGGGGGCTGTGGGTTCTTTGAACTCTCCCCCAATTCAGTGTTCACTACTACTCCCAAAAATGTACTGGCTCTTATGTTTTTAAAACATATTTCCTCTGTGATTTGAGATTAGTGCTCAAAAACTTAGCTCAAAAGATATCTTGGAAATCAAAGTTTCCCTTCTTGCTTCATTTAGAAAGCGATTACTCTTTTCTGAAAACTAGCCCGAAGGCTCTTCGGAAATCTCAGTTTCCAATCTTGTTTAAATGTGAAAACATTTCTTTTAAACTTCTTTGGGAATACATAGTCCCCATATACCTCTTTGAATAAAAGAACTTCAAACCATAGCTTTACTCTTGCTTGACTTTAAAACTTACGTCTTAAAACGACGTTAAAACATTGTTAAAGACCCTTGAAAACTTTAAGAAACTTTACTTTGACTTGCTCCTTAACTTCTAGACTTGACTCTTAACTTCCTTGACTTTGAACTTAACTTTCCTTGAATTGAATTATGGATTCAAGGTTCATGATCTCATGTTTATGGATGATTTCATGATGTTTAGATGTACTTTAGAGTATTGGAATCAACTAGGAAACATAGGTACATCACTTAGGAACAAGTACAAGAAAGTGGAAAACGAATGGGGAGAACTGGCGTCCCTAGCGCTCTGAGAGGCGCGGGGCGCTAGCCCTCAAACTTCAGAGGGCTTGCTGTGGCGCTATGGCTGGCGCGACGCGCCAGAGGCCAAAGTTCAGAGGAACTTTTGTGGGGCTCTAGCAGGCACGGCGCCCCAAGCCTTTTCCTAGAAAATCCCTGACTTTCTCCTTCGTTTTTCATCTCTAAACCCTCTAAACTTCCATAGTTCTTTCCCCAAACACTTAGGATCAGTAGTACCCTCAACATACAACAGATTTAACTCAAAAATTCACTCAGAAACATGAATCAAATTAACAAGAAACTTCAACAACACAACCAATCAAGAACTTAACGATGTTTTTCAAGAACTTCACTTTTTAACATGTAATCAACCCAAAATCGCTGAATTGAAACAAGTTGGTGCGTGGGTGAACTAACCCATCACTGAAAGATCTCACATACCTTAATAGGGATCACCCCCGACGAATTCCACTCCAAACGCTTGACGTTCTTGGCGAAATTTTGGCTTTTCTCCCTTTCTTTCTTCCTTTCTCTTTTCTCCAAGCCCTAAGCGTATTCTAATTTTTTTGAAACTGACTGAAGTCTTGTTTTACCCCAATTAATCCTTAAAAGTGGAATTAGGAAATTAATTAGAGAAAACACTAGTTTGCCCTTCCTAAAATCCGGATTGAGACTTTCCTCAATCCAACAGCCCAACTTCCGAAAGGCATAACTCACTCATATGATGTCGAAATTGCACAAAATTTGCGGCGTTGGAAAGATCTCTCCAAGGGATTTCCATCCATATCAAGAACTACTCCTAACTCATCCCGAGTTAGGAGTTATGGTCGTTTGAAAATGACCAAAACTCACTTTTCTAACTTAGACAAATTTTTCCCAGATTTTCTTATTCTTTCCAAAATCAATATTTTCATATTTTAAACTCTTTATAGTCGTTTCTAGGGGTGAGATATTACAGTAATGAACTACGTCTGACCAGAATTCTCAAGAATGAGATACGTAGGCGGTCTATGTCGGCCTCGGTCACCCCTTTATTCCCTTTTAATATTTCTTTTGTACTTGAATTCTCAAGAATGAGATATGTAGGCGGCCTGTGTCGGCCTCGGTTGGTTCTTTTGTAATTTTTCTTATTTTTGTTAGTCCTCGAGAGGGGGAACTACGTTTGACATGATTCCTGCCTCAACGGGATACGTAGGCGCCACAACGGCTCGGTCATATCTTCCGTAAGATTTATTTTTTACTTTACAATAGAAACTGGGACATAATTTTTGAGAGGGACTCAAAATTTCCCCAGAAGAAGATCTCTTCAACAAAGTCAAGACTGAAGTTACTTTGAGATTTGAAACTGGGACAAAATTTTTTAGAAGATCCCAAAAATTCCATGATTCGTTCATCAACAGTTCAAGATACGCTGAGACAATCAACTAGGACAGAATTTTTTTAGAATGACCACAAAAATTTCATTCAGGGTTCATCGGGAGTTTGGAACAACTTTGAATACTTCCCAGCAAGTAATCAGATAGATCTTAAAGCATCGCCTTCAAAGACGTTCATTAAGCTTGACGTGACATGACACCTGGCAGTGACCTTTCCAAATGTTACTTTTGAAAATCTAGTTTTCTTAAAAATTTTCTTTCCTGTTCCAATTGTTTTGCATAAAAATATTTTGTCCTATTTATCAAGAAACGGGAGATCGGAGAGTTCAACCGGAGATAGTCAAACAAGGAGCAGGCAACTGAAGAGATCGACACAGATCAGTTCATTTTAAACTACCAATTTTTCTATGGATGCAGGAAAAGTTTAATGCTTCTTATACCAAAGAACTGGGAATATGAGTAGCATCATTTCATTCAAATTCTCAGTAAAGCAAGGATCATAATGAACATAGCAACTATGTTCGGAGATGGAACAAACGAACACCATGAAGAGTTAAATATTATTATTTTTCAGCAACTAAAGATACCTGGAAGACGTTGATCTGCATTATATTATTAGATATGATAATATTCTTACCCGGAGAGTCATTTATATCGTATTGTCAAATGAGATAATACCACTATTCCGAGGGTCATTTTTTTATTTATATTGTCGATTGAGACGATACTGCCATCCAAAGATACCCAGGAGATCACCTATGTTGCTCGGTGAAGCATTATCTTCGTTCCGTATCAGGGAGGCATTATCAAAAGATTCATGCATTGCAAGAGAAGATTCATGCATCGTGGGAAAGAGACTCATGCATTGCAAGAGAAGATTCATGCATCGCAGGAGAAGGAATTCATGCATCGCGAGAAAAGATTCATGCATTGCAAGAGAAGAATTCATGCATCGCAGGAAGAGATTCATGCATTGCAAGAGAAGAATCATGCATTGCAAGAGAAGATTCATGCATCGCGGAAAAGAGATTTACGCATCCCGGGAAAGGAGTCATGCATCGTGAGAGAAAAGAGTCATGCATCGTGAGAGAAAGATTTACTCATCACAAGAAGATCAACATCGACTGCATCATTTTTTACAAAAACGACATCAAGAGAACCATCAACAACGACTTCAAGAGAACTGTCAACATATTACATTAGCCTATTTTATTACTTCGATATCAAAGAAAGAGTACCTTGAAGATTATAATGCAAATATAATCTGCAAGCTTTATTTGCTTTACGTCAAACCCGATGGAGTTGACATCAAATGTTCAAAGAGAACAATCAAGTGTCAACACAGTAAAAGACGTTATCTCTCCATTTGAATTGCATTTTTATGCTAATGAGTTTTATCTCAGTTTTTGTCGAGAGCATCCGAGAAAATGAATTCTCAAAACAAACCATAGGTGCGGACGACGTCAAAAAGGATGCAGCACAATGTGAAACTTTTTCTTAGCAGCGAACTGAGACATAGTCCAAAGAGGAGTGTCAAACTCCTAGGATGCGAGCAGAGGAGCGACTTCCACCACAATCAAACCACACCCCTATCAGAAGGCATGTGGGTTCATCTTTGGGTTTGTTGGTTTCAGTTTCGCATCTGAAATTTTTTTGTCTCTATCGGAAGCAACTTCCCAATCCAAGTGACAATGCACCAAAAGCTTTGGAAATTATGTCCGCGTAAGTTCTTAATTATGGGTGTGAAGCGCGCCACACTCATGGCTAAGAGGTTGTAAGCCTCTTTTTCATACTCGACTTAGTTTGTTACTCTTTCTAAACCGAAGGATATCCTAGCATAAAAGATTTCCTTATCAACCGACTGAGTCGAACTACAAACAGCTTGACTCCCTAAGTTGGGGGATATGTAGGCGGGATCAATGTTGAAAACTCGGCTGTAATCCAACATTCGTTCTTAAATCTTATTTTCGAGCATTCCGGTCTCTTCATAATCCGATATCGGGAAGACTTTTGAAGTCTTTCAAATCATGCGTCAAATCAAGCATATCGAACTACAAGTGGCCTGAATTCTCATATAGCCTGAGATATGTAGGAAATCCATTTCTGGGGTTCGGCCATAATTCCTAAAGTCCGTACCAAAGCTCTTTTTCTGAAAGATGAAATGTGGTCAGTCAAAATTGGATTTGTCAATTTCATTTGCCTCGAATTTCTTTCATCAATCCGAGTCAAACGAGGGACAGTTGTTGACACCCAATTTTGGACCTCCACAATATATATTGATCACCGAGCTTCTCGAATTCCAAACGATTTGAAATAATTAGTCTTTATAAAGTTCAAAATATTTTTCAAGTTACTTTTAACTAATTTTATCCTTTCTTATAAATTTCGAATAATAAATATGTTATTATATATGATTATGTATATAATTAGTATATTTTGAATATTCAAAAATCATCTCAAAAGATTTTACGTTTTAGTTGAATATCTTATTAATTTAGTTTAACTTAAATTATGGTTATAATTTTAAAATTAACTATTATATAATCAAATTAATTATTTTATTTTGTTAAAATTAAGAAGTTCGTTAGTCAATTATACTAATTCGTCTTATTTAATTTTTAGCCGATTTCACTAATTGAGTCAAATTGGCTAAATTTTAAAGTTAAGTGGACTAAGTTTGCAATTCATTTGGTTATTTTTCTAATTCAAATATAACCACCTTTTGTCCACTTCTTGGATTAATTTTCAAGAGGAAATTTGACCCAAAGCAAACTCCCAGCCCGTTCCATACGTTGCCCAGCCCAACTCCACCTATTTTCCCGGGCCCAATTGTTTCCCCACAATACCAAGAAACCCAATTTCATACCAAATACATACAGCAATCCAAACGTACAGCAGTACCAACCGACAACCCAACCAATTCCCATTCCTCCTATGCCCTTCCCAATGGAAAAACTACCTAATCACACATACATCACTACCATATATACTATATTTACCTCTAGTTTAAAATAATTATATATATTACCACTTTTAATATTTATACCATATATTTTAAAATATTTAATAAGATACACAAATTCCTTAAATATGATATTAGGTAATTATCTTAAATTTAAGCTCCTTAATTAATGGTCATTAACAAGTTAAATTTTTTTTTATTCCCATTTGTTGCCGCCGTCCGTTCCCCACTCCCATGTCAGCCCACTTTCTTTCTTCTTCTTCTCCCTCTTTAATTTATTCCTTCATTCTCTCAATACATGTTTGCATGTTCAAATCAATATTTTACATATAGGTTTGTTTCTATTTTTTTATTATTCTCATGTATATTGATTTTGTAACTGAGTTAAAATTCATAATGTTCTTAAGTTCAATTTTAAAAAGTTTTACAAATTAGGTTTTATATTTTTTGATTTTGTTGTTTCTCAAACACTTTAATGACTGGTCATTCTCAAAATCGGACGATTCTTGTAAAGGTACTACACATTAACAAAATTTTATACTAAATCAGACAACTTTTATTTGTTTATTTTTACTCATGAATTTCTCATTGCAGGGACTGACTCTTCATCCATCAACATTCAAGCCGAGAATAGATCTATGTATAGGAACGACCCAATCAAGATGGAAGAATTACATCAAGTTTTAATTAACAGAACAAATACACCATTAGATATGCAACAATGTTGGATACAAATCATGTGTACATGCATCTACTTAAGATTCCATGTATCTGATTTAAGATTATATGTATCTATGAGAAAAAAATTCAGATGCTAAAAAGGGAAGAATTTTGAAAAATTCTACTCTTTTTTTGGATTAAGGATAAATAGATACTCTACCATCGTGATTATTCCTAAATTCGTGTGTTTCAGTTACATTTCATATTTAGATACACATAATTATATGTATATACTTACTATGTATCCGAAATACATGTTTTTTAATATAATGTATGAAACTAATACTTGATAAAAGATACATGAAATTAAAAAGTAGATCATCTAAATAGATACATGAAATTAATACTAGACACATATAACAAATATATTAAATAAATCTAGACACTTCTATGATACATATGGATGTACATGTATGATTCTCATGTATCTAAGTGTTTAGTTGGTTGGATACATCATATATTGATAATAGATACATTAAATTAATGAATTTATTATTTTAAGAGTAATAAAATGAAGTTAATCAAATTACATGACTAATATATACATGCTTTTTTTTATATTTTATTAATAATATTAATGAATTTATTATTTCAAAAAATAATAAAATGAAATTAATTAAACATGTCTTGATTTCCGCCTTATATTAAGGGATTTGATATATTTAAATTTTCAAAAATAATTGTCCATGTATTCTAAAAATCCTCAATTACTTCTCTAATTAAGGAAATCAGTTACAACCAATTAATTTAAACAAATAAAATATGAATCTTAATTTTAAAATTCGACAGATACATGTATCTCACGGATTCCAACTCATGTATCCTAAGCATGAAATATGGTAGAGGAAATAATATTTGAAACTATCGGAAATCTTAGTAATTATGATCTAAACTAGTAGGATTTATATAGTTTACCCATTCCCAATTCCAATTCAAACCTCCAGCGGCCCACCAAATGATTCCCTTGACCCGACCCATTTTCTTGTTCAACAAAAGAAGACCCAGGAGCGACAGCAACAGCTCTAACATTCGAAAAACGTTAAACCCAGGCGGCATTCACAAACCAATACGCGACAATGGCAGCATAGCGTAACGGCGTCAAAATATACGGAAAAGCAGCGAAGAAGGCGGAAAGCAGTACTCTGCAAATTTTATTTTCTTCTTCACGTCTCTCTCCAACTCGTACGAATCGCAGCAGGCACGCGTTTTATCCCCTTTCCTCTTCCGGAATGGATTGAAATGGCAAGGAAAATGTGTCTCCCCTAAATGGTCAAAGGAATTTGAAGTTTGAATATTTGGGCCTTGATTCCTATTAGTTTTTTCACCCGAATTTCCCCCAAAATCTGCCCTAATTTCCCTTCTATATAAAACACTTATTATTCACTGTTGAGGAGTGGGAAGAACGTTGGGAAAAGTTAAGGAGATTTTTTTTAGTTGGATTTTGATTTGAGCAAAAATACACACAAATAGCTTAAGCGAAAATAGCTAAAATACCTACTAAATACTTCCAGAAAACAAAGGAGAACCAGTTTCGGTTATCGCTACTCGAGTAGGAACGTGTGGTGGTGAAAGTCGTCACTCAACTCGTTGCCGTCTCCATTTCACTGCATTGAAAAAGGTAACAGTCTCTTGACTTTTCTCGTCCCTTATATTTCGAAAATGGTGTTGTTTTCTGGAAGTCTTTGTTGCTACTGATGGTTATAGAGTTCTTGACATACCAATACGCCTTATTTGTGATGCTTTAGTTATTCTATTGTCTGCTAATGAGTGTTGTTTTCGTTCTTGTTTATTCGTGTCTAGCTTTGTTGTTTTGTTGTTGTTTATTTCAAGGGTACCCCACTATCTCTTCTTGAGATTATTTGCTTGAATGTTGATAAACCTGAATGCTCTTAGTTTCTTTTGTTTGTCAACATTATTTTTTTACTACTTTTATAGTCTGGCCCTCTCCCTAAATGAAACAAAATCTCGTTATTATTAGTTGATATGAAGTAGCATGTTGTATCAATTGCGGTGTGTTGGATGAATAGCCGGCTGCCCTCTTTTTATTTAAATGGATGTCTTATAGTTCAATGTGTCTCATTCGAGTTAAGTTTACGTCTCTTTTCACTCATTTTTCTGGTCAAAGAATGCTTGTTGTTTGTTATTGATCTCCTAAAAAATGTGAAACGCTTTCAAATATCATGTTTATTTCCCTCTTCTGCTTGCCCTTTTTTAGTATGTTCAATAAATATGCTTTAGCCAGTTCAGCGATTGGTAGGAAGTATTAATATATTTTTTCATCCTTAGAGTAAAAATTACCGCTTTGCTTCGGGTTAGTTTAATATCGACTGATTACTCAATATTTTGAAGCTTAAAAATCCTTTCCTTTCAGTGTGTTGTTTTGCTAGTCAAAATTTGCAGCAGCTTTCCTTTGTTTTAATTAGTTTACAGCGACTCTTTAGCCCATAATACATGTTCCTGATTTGCATAATAGATTACCTTTTAATTTATGTGTTCTGTTTCTTTTCTTTGTATTTTGGTGCACAAAGTATTGTTGGGTAATGATTCATGACTTTGTTGGCTCAGTTTTTTTTAAAAAAAAAATTGTTATGGTTGGATCAATTGTTTGAAATCGGGTCATATGTCTACTTCATTTAAAGGATGTCATCTTACCTTGCAAATTTCAAATTTCTTGTATTGATAGTTCATTGATGTTTTATTTAATTATTTGTATTGTGATTTTAATTTCTTATTATTCTCCATTTTCGCATGTGAAATCTGTCCGAGTTCACTATGAACTCATTCCTCTTGCGTTTCGAGAGAGCCATAAAGGCTCAAATCCTTTCTACCCGAGTCATCCAGCCATAAAAATTGACGTACAGGTCCCAGAGTCAAAAAAATATTGAAGCAGATCGAAGAATCGAATAGATTGGGCCAAAGACCCACTCTTAATTCAAATTGTATTTTGTTACTTTTGGGCCTAAGCCCACTTATGTCACACCCCGAGCCTACACCCTGGGCGGGACTGACACTCGAGAACCATTGTTGGCCCCAAGTGAACCCTTGGCCTAAGGCCCAAATAATATTTTATTTTATGTTACTCTACTGGTTCAGGCGAACAGGAAAATCAGATTTGGGCCCAAGTCTCTCCCTCTCTTATCTTAGCTATAATTGGAGGCATACAATTTCTACGCTAAACCAACCAGCATTATCAACATAATTTTATAGTTTGGAACTGCTCTTAATTTAATAATTCGAGCAAACAACCTTACAAAAACCAATTTGTAAGTTGATACAAATGCACATGTGACCATACCATGGATGCATCTATTTTTCTTAATGAACCAAATGCATTACAAAATAATAAATATTGAATACCATAAATATAATCTGAATATGACTTAAAATAGAAGAAAATTGAACTAAACTAACTAATTAGATTAACAGGTTGGAACCATACAAAACTCTCAAGTTAAAATAAATTAAAACATTTTAACAGTCCTTCTCAATATTGTTACAAAGATTAACATAATTTACTAACCATTTTAAAATAACCACAAAACAAACTTTATTACTACAAATAATATATTAATAACTCAACAAGTAAATGTTTAGATAATGAAAAATAAAGAGGTACAAAAGTAAATAATAATGATGATCCAATCAATATGTATATGACACATAACTCAATAACTAATTTTTTTAACTAGGAGAAATTACATACCTTATCTTTACCTTTTCTTATCACGGGTGGGGAAAAAAATCAAGTTGAAACTTAATTTGAAAAATTGGAGAATCGTGCTGATAACGTGTTGTAAAACTTAAGAATAAAAGAACAATACAAAGAGGAAGACAATAAGAATATATAAGACAAGAGGAACAATATAAGATAACTTTCTTTTTTTCAAGTGTTCACCAAATCTTCAAGTGTGTACAATATGAACCCTTATGCCTCTATTTAAGTGGTACATAGAGGCATACAAAAATTTAGCCATAAGCATGACATTAAACATGAATATAATGGAGGAGGTTATAGAGGTAGGTTACAAGAATAATGATCATAAAGGTAGAGGTTATCTTCATAATGGAGGGAAGTAATGTAGTAACTTCTTGGTGTGGTGGACATCCATACTATATTATTTTATAACACTTCATTTGATCCTAGACTTTTTTGTTTATCAAGATACAAATATATATCCATACGTATTCGTACTTGTACCTTCCAAGAAAAAAATAAATATTAATCTTCTTATTTTAAATAAAATTAATGTACTTTAGATCAGTTATGTTGTCATTTTACGACAACATGACATGGGATGTATGTAACATTTAAATAATTTCACTACAACATTTTGTAAATTAAACAATTGCAAAAAAAACTACTTTTGTAAAGGATAAATAGCATATATTCTCTGGTCTGTCGGTCATCAGAAATATTTAGTTATGATAAGAAAGATTTTAATTGAATAAATAATGTATAGTAGGTGGAATTTAATATATGCTTTCTGGTGCCTCATAATTAAATTTTACTAAAAAAAAAGATCTTCATTTCACTATCGATCACTCGATCTGTTCATATATTAATTAATGTATGTCATTGCATTCTTCAAATTATAAGAAAATGTCATGAGCTTCCTATAATAATAACTAGTATATGGAGTTGAAATAACTAATACATGAATAATTAAATTTTACGTAACTAATCTCTACATAAAAATAATACATAAATTACTTCGTACCTTATTCTTATATTAAATACCATAAAATGTACTACACACACCTCACGCTCAAGGTTGATATGGGAGCACACTATCAAAAATGAGAATTGAGATGACTCGTACTATACCATGTAAAAAATGTATTTTAAGTCTAAGAGCTTGTTTAGCATTGTTGTTGGGAGGCAAAAAGTGTTTTTTGTGAAAAAACATTTTCTTAAAAAAATTAGTGTTTTGACAAATTCTTAAAATTGCTTTTAAATGGAAGCAGAAACAATTTTTCTGTTTTTGGGAAGAAGCTAAAAATTTCTACTTCATAGAAAAAGCAGAAGCAGAAAATTATTTTCTTAAAAGACTAAATATTCCTCCCATATATACATATTTATCAATATATCCCTTATTAATTAATTAGCATATCTCATAAATTTTGTTAAGTTTCATTCAAGAATTTTGTTTTTTATTTTTTATATTTATATAATATTTTTATTATTTTATATATATTATTTACGTTTTATTTTACAGAATCAGAAATAAATGTAACAACAACATTTTTGTAGGATTAAAAATATGAAGGAATTTATTTATTTTTGTGGTGAATTTTTCATATATAGTGGTTTAATTTGTGGAATGATTTTTAAATTTATTTTCTTGATATTTTGAATTATACTCAAGTCATCATGTTAATATTATATTAATATTGAATTTATTTATTTATAATATTGATTGAAAATATGAATATGTATATTTTAAATTAATTAAAAAAATTCTAATAGATATTTAAAATAGTTTCTCTCTATAAAATAATCTTAATATTAAAAGTACATTGATACTTACCATTTTTCGTAATTTGACTTTCCAAAATCACTTTTTAAAAATATTAGTCAAACACGATTTGCTTATCAAAAGCGCATTTCAAATGAATTGGTCAAACATAAATTGCTTTTTTTCAAAAGTGTTTTTTTTAAAATCATTTTAAAAAAATATTTCAAAAAATAAACAGTTTTTAGCAGTAATGCCAAACAGACCCTAACTCCACTCCAAAAAAGCTAGCTATAAGAATACTCAAGTCATATTGAATTGATCGATGTGACTTCACATCAACAACTATTAAATTTCTTCCTAAGGTGGTTGTCTTTGAATTTTTATATTAATATCTGTTTAAAGAAAAAAAAATTGTTATCTCTTAATACCAAACACACCATTAATTAATTAGTCGACCTAATTACATGAAACGATTAGATTTCTCTCAATACCAAATGAAACACGTCATAATTTAATCAATCAAGATGACGGATACTCCATATTTTGCAACAAAAAAGGAACAATTTTAAGAATACGAAATGTCGTGTTGTTTATGGCATGACTTTTTTTTTTAATGTGGGATATATATATATATATATATATAGATTATAGAAGTGCACGTACAAGTAATTGGCTTACAAAGTCACTTAGGAAATATACCTTTGAACAAACAGTAATAAATAATTGTGTGAGCAGTATATAAGAACTAGTGAAAGTATTCGCGCTTCGCGCGGTTAAATGAAATATTTATAAGATAATAATATGTAATATTTATATTTAGGTTAGTATCGAATATATAAATAATATTAATATTTCTCTTCATCTGCAATATCATACGTTTTTTTCATTTTTTTTAAACATATAAAATATAATGTATTTTTTTGTATATGTATATAGTAGAACAAAATATTCATCGTGGTAAAGTAAATGGAATAAGAGGTAATATGTTGAAATAACAATATATTGCATTACATTGTAAATATTTTATATGTTTTAACTTCCTCTATATTTGGTAGGAGTACTAATTTTCTATACAAACTCTGATTTCGTAAAAACAAAATTGAAATTTTTATTATGTCTTTATTATTACATTTGTTTATTATAATTTTTTAAACATTAAATATTATTAAGAATTATGAAAAATGAAACATACAATAGTTATGAATGATATTTAATATTAGAAGTTACAAGTAAGATGAAGAGACATGAGTTATAAATAATTTAAATGTATAATTTTATTAGACATTAAATGTATTACTAATTACGCATTGATTTTATTTGTAAAATAAATAAATAAAAACAAGGGGTGAAAATACAAAAAATGAACAAAGAAAATATAAATACATTTCAAACCAAAAAGGATGATGATGAAAACAGATTGTTACATACGCATAAAAAAAAATGGCATCATGAAACTAATATTTTATTTTTAAATTACTTTTTTTGCAAGTATAATAAAAATTAAACTCCTAATCATCATAGTTTTTTGTTGCTGAAATGTGATAATTATATTAATTTTGCTTCATAACAAAGAAAAAGTAGAATAGTAAAGGATCAAATGATTAGCGTTGACAATACATTTAGCTAAATTATTTATACAACCCAAAATTTAAAAAATTCTAGCAAAAGTAACTAAGTTACTAACACAAGTCAAAGTAAAAAAAAAAATCTAGCAAACATAATCTCTAATTATGCTTCATTTTTTTTCCTTCTACCATCTTCCTTTGCAAGTAAATCCGCCACCATATTTTGCTCCATATGTCAAACTCTTCATTATATGCGACCAACTGAATAAAAAAATATCATATGCCAATTAAAAATAATTATATCAAAAGAAAGAAAGAAATTTAAACTATATGTAGTATATTTGTATATTTTTAAAAAATAGTAGTAACAATACTAAATAATTATCATTTCTTGAAATCTAATAAATATTATAATCAAACTATATTATATCCGGAAAATTAACTATTAGAAAGAGCAATTGCACGGACAACACATTGTTAAGAATTATAGAGGCATTTTTT
>JAJOOR010020620.1:0-17928 GCA_036250505.1 Solanum acaule | reverse complement strand
TGTATCGCCGAAACTAAGAATTCGCCGGTGGAAGAGAGACAGAGGGAATCGTTGCGTAAAATTTTGAGTCGAATGGGGAAGAAGAGGAAAAGAAGGGCTGAGGGTAATGATAGTAATGACAGGCAGAAGAAAAACCCTCTACCCAAAGAAGACGAGCCCAAAATAACTGGTAATAACAAGTCATATATACAGGTATGTTCAAAATATGGTGATTTCTGCCAATTTAAACAGGGAACTGAAGTGGGTGTTACTCAAAACAGAATAAAAATGTCTATGGTATTGTAATTTCGGAGAATAGTTAAATTCAAAGAATAAAGTTTTCTGCTTTGTACTGATAAAAAGAAAATTTCCGAAAAAGTGTTGTTTTTTGGTAGTTTAACATTTTTAATATGTCTTTTTTACACTATATGTGTCAAAAGATTTAGATAAGAGCATAAAGTTCTCTCCTTTCTATTAGTTTTGCATAATAACGTTTTGAATATTTGCACCCAAGAGTGTGGCCTAGTGGTCGATTAAGTGGTTAAGGTTCAAATCAGACAAAAAAAATACTAGGTGATTCTTTCATCTGTCCTAGACTTGGTGGACAGAACCACGTGCTTGTTGCTGGTGGAGGTGGCAGGTATCTCTTGGAATTAGTGGGGCTACGCAAAAGCATACTCAGACACCACGTTCATAAAAAGAAAAAGAACACTTTGAATGTTTCTTGTAGTCACTAAATCAGACAGGATATTCACGGGATTCGTAAGAGTACTAATTTAACTGTTTCATTTTTCACAGACCACAGTAAGGATGTTTGGTGTGGACAAACATCTTGTGTCCTTATAAATATGCATTTAGCATATATGTTCATTAATCATATCAAATTTGTTATTCTAATCGCTTGCTTTTTCACACCTCGAAAAAAATTAACTTTTGATCCTTTGAATTTCACACAGATCCTAGGAAATGGCATGGATACTCAAGATACATCACCCTCTATCCTCCTCTTTTTGGACAAATGGAGGTTTTTATTTAACGCAGGAGAAGTAAGTGTTTTTCAAGTTCCCTTCTGTAAATAACATTAGGGCGGTTGTTTGGTTTGCGTACTAGTTATGCAACAATAATATGTGCATGGACTATTATATGGTGAACTATTTTTGATGAATAAGAATGCGTTAATCGTTATTCAAAGTTTGAGATAACCAAATCAAGAATCAGCTTAATTGTGCTATTGCTAAAACACACATTCTTATTGTGCATTCTATATCGTTTAAAATTGTGAATAAATTGACCATATAAGGTATGTAGGTAATAGTTATTCGGAGTTTTTTACCAAACGTTATATGAGTAATGCGGAATTTTATATCGGAAGCCATCAGTGTGATGTATTAACTATGTATTGCGTAACTATGATTTAATTTTCTTGCACAACAAAATGGGCGAGTCCCAAGTGTGTGTTGCAGGTGTTCTCATATTGTTCTAGTTGATACTATAAGTGTAGCGTAGTTCTATTGTGATTCTATTTTGTTAGTTTGACAATATCTCCCATAACTATTTGATTGTACTTTGATTATAGTATTTATTTTGTTGTAGATACCGTTCCTTTTTTTCAGAATGTTCATTCATGCTATCTTTAGTATTTTGTCGTGGCTTCTTAACTTATGTTATTTCTTTTCCCGTAGTGTTTTGTTATGTGTTTTCTTGAGTAGAGGGTCTATCGGAAACAACATCTTTACCTCCCAAGGCAGGGGTAAGGTTTGCGTACACACTATACTCCCCAGACCCCACTTGCGGGATTACACTGGGTATGTAGTTGTTATTGATGATGATGATGATCGAGTATTATGGCCATTTTTTATTGCTTTTGTGAAGCAGGTAGACTAATTTGACCTAAAAAGACACCTTGTTTGCATTTAATTATATATTGTTTATGTAAAGTCTAAATCCAGCTATATTCTGTTAGAATGAGCATAATGGAGTCGAATGGTATAGAGGATCTATACAGCTGAATGCATCAAGATTCATGTCGAGGCATAGTGGATTAAGTGCCCATTTGGATTAACTTAATTTTTAGGTGCTTTTGACTCTTAAGTAGTTCTTTAGTTTTGGAGGTATTTGGAAAAGTTATAAAGTTCTTTTAAGCACCCACTTTTAGGCCAGAAAAGTTTTAAAATAAGTCAAAGTCAAAAGTAAGGTACCATCTACTAATGACTTTTAACTTTTGACTTTTAAGTTACTTTATATAAGCCCATCCAAACAGGCCCTAATTGTTTGATCCACCTATTCTCAATTCTGTTGAATAAATGTTCAGTAGATGAAAGAGGAGGCATTTTTCTTGTAACAATAAAAAAATGATTTAGCTATTGTCTATGTCTTTATCATTGTTCTAGTAGGTTTCCTCTTCATAATATCGTTCTACAAATTGTTTCCACTTTTGTCCTTGTTGCTCTTTCTTAGTTCTCATTGCCTTTGTCAAAAAGAGGATTGTTGTAGATAAACTGGAAGAACAAAAAAAGTACACTTGGTTGCCTAGTGCGGGTTACCTCTCGTGTGGTTTTCAAGCTATTTCATAGGGGCGGGGGTTTTATCCAGTGCACACCCAAAGGGTAGCAGCTGTTGGTTTTCCTTGTCATATAAAAAAGTGCACTTGGACTTAGTTCTCAACACCTATTTATGTTTTGCTCGCAGGGATTGCAACGCTTCTTGACAGAGCATAAAGTTATATTGTCACAGGTATTCGGATATATTATCTTGCTGTTGTAAACCTAATTATTGTGTAAGTTACTTTGTTGCTGTTCTAGGGGAATACACATAAAAGTCTCTTTTTTTTACCAGATTGTTCACATATTTCTATCACGTGTCTGCTCAGAAACTGTTGGTGGACTCCCAGGTTGGTTATCAATGGGCACAATATGAAAGTTAACTTATTGAGTGTCTGGATCAAACTAACCCTTGAGAATATTCTGGCATATTGATTGCAGTTGATTAAGACCACCAAAGAAGTTCTATTGTTTTACTTGCAGGTCTCTTATTGACTTTGGCTGGGATGGGAAAAGAAGGGATGTCTGTGAGTGTCACATTAACTTATTTTACTTACTATATATTCATCACAAATTTCATCGCTTTTCTTATTTGTATTTTTACTTTTTATTTTTGTTCTTTTGTTTTATACAATATTTGCTTGAGATGAATTTAAATGGAGATAAATGGTCGGTGAGAATTTGTATAGTCGATCCCAGCTTGTTTGGGATTGAGGTGTTGTTGTTGTTTACAAATGGAGCTTGAAAATTTGATACAGCTTACACCATTTGCTTGCAGGTAAATGTATCGGGTCCTCCGGATCTTTATCTATTGGTTAAAGCAATGGAATCATTCATCCCAAATTCTGCCATGGGTCATATAGATAGTGTTCTCCGTAATGGATCAGATGAAGTTGCTAGTGCTTCTTCAAGGAAGTTTGATCGTCTTTTTGCTCCCATTACTGATGGAGTTGTCAAACTATCGGTTGTTCTCTTGCCACCACATTGCTTGAAAGTGTGTGGCTCAATGAAAGAAGGATCCTCTGAGCCAAATACTCCACTAGTTAGTGGTAGTCATTTAGCTGAAGACCTTCAAGCACAATGGATGAATCTCACAGCTGAAGTGGCATTAAATCCTGGTGAGCTTTCGGTGGTTTATATTTGTGAGTTGCCGGAGATCAAAGGGAGGTTCTATCCAGATAAGGCTGCTGCTCTCGGAGTGGAACCTGGGCCAAAATATGGTCAATTGCAAAGAGGGAATTCAGTGGAGTCAGATCACCAAAATATCATAGTAAGTTAGGAAGATTCTTTCCAAAGTTTATCTTGGATTTCATAGTCTATCTCATCAAGTTCTCAGTGCTTTGCTTCCATTTTTTTTGCTGCGCAGGTTCACCCTTGTGATGTTATGGAGCCTTCGACTCCCGGTCCTATTGTGCTCCTTGTTGACTGTCCAACACTATCTCATCTGCAAGAGTTGTCATCTTTGCAGTCTCTTAGTCCATATTACTCGAATACATTAGAACAACCTGTTGAAATGTGCAAAAAAGTAAATTGTTTGATACATCTTAGCCCTGCGTTAGTAACAAATACAACTGCGTATGAGCAATGGATGACCAGATTTGGTGAAGCCCAGCACATAATGGCACGACATGAACCATAATTATCTTATAATGTTCCCTTTTTTCCGACTGCATGTCTAGCTTTCTCCTCTAATTTATGTTTCCTGTTTATATAGTTATATGTTTATTATTCTTGTGGGCCATATGCAGGAAGAATATTGAGATTCCAATTCTGAAATCCAGTTCAAGAATTGCAGCAAGACTTAACTACTTGTGTCCTCAATTATTTCCTTCTCCTGGATTTGGGTCTCTTCAGCAATTGAAGAGCTTACCATCAGTCTCAAAGTTCCCGAGGGAGGTATACATACCTTTACTAAAATTCTGTTTGGATGACCAATATATTTTACTGCTGATAATAACTTGACCTTGTATGTTTGCCTAATCGAGCAGCTATTTTACTTTTGTTCTTTTCAGTTGTCTCTTCCAACTTCATGTCAGATCATTTATGCAGAGAACCTCCTCAAGGTGAGAAAATCTGTATAGTTTGGTTGAAATGGTTCTAACCAGAAATTAGAACATGCAATGGTTGCTACTTCTTATAAGTAAAAAATATTGTTCTTGCCTATAGAAAGGACTAAGAAAGTATGTACTAAGTTGATTTGCTTAGGAATGCGCACACACATATTTTCCATAAAATCCATTGCCTATGCTAGTTATTTACTTTGATGCTTGCATTACTTAAAATGAACTTTGTTTTCTGGAACAGTTCCATCTTCTTCCATACAAAGAACTTGGATTAGACAATTCTAATGTTCCTGCTCCTATTTCTCGGACAGAAATCTTAAATGAGTTAACTTCGAATATTCCAGAAATTATAAGTGCTTCTGAACATATTAGCCAACTTTGGCATGGGAACAATGGAATAGTTGAAGAGGTACAGTTGCATGAAACTCCATTACCGAGCTGTTTGGAAGGTATAACAAGAGAAGATATGGAGATAGTTTTTCTCGGAACTGGTTCATCGCAGCCTTCAAAATACCGAAATGTTAGTTCTATATTTATTAATCTTTTCTTAAAGGGAAGTATTTTGTTAGATTGTGGTGAAGGAACACTGGGACAACTAAAAAGAAGGTAAAGTGGCAGTTCATTAACATAAGCCTGTCATATCCATATTTCTTTGCCTACACTTAATGTGTGATACACTTTGTTCTTTTCATAACAGATTTGGTGTTGACGGTGCTGATGAAGCGGTGAAGGGCTTAAAATGTATTTGGATTTCTCATATTCATGCAGACCATCATGCGGGTCTTGCAAGAATTCTTGCTCTGAGACATGATTTGCTCAGTGGAACTCCCCACGAACCTTTAATAGTTGTAGGTCCTCAGCAGCTTGAGATATTTCTTGATAGGTACCAAATGCTCGAGGAACTAGATATGCAGTTCCTTGATTGTAGGGATACCACAGAATCTTCATGGGAGGCTTTTGAGTCAAATGACGATAATGATGCTAATGGGAGCGCAAGCAGGCTAAAGAACATGCTCAGACAAGCAGGATTGATGACTCTGATTAGTGTTCCCGTTATTCATTGTCCACAAGCTTATGGAATCGTCCTGAAGTTTGCTGCTAGGACTAATGTTATAGGGAAGAAGATACCAGGTTGGAAGATTGTTTACTCTGGCGACACAAGGCCTTGTCCAGAATTGGTTAAAGCCTCTCATGGGGCAACACTCCTCATACATGAGGCATGTTACTAAATATGTTTAAAATATTTTCCGGTGAATGTTCTTCTATCCCAATTTATTTTTTTGATATTGTCTAAATTGCGGGCCATTTTCCTGCAGGCTACTTTTGAAGATGGCATGGTGGAAGAGGCTATAGCGAAAAATCACAGCACAATGGGGGAAGCTGTTGAGGCAGGGAACGCTGCTGGAGCATACCGCGTCATCCTCACTCACTTCAGCCAAAGATACCCTAAAATTCCAGTATTTGATGAAACATACATGCACAAAGCATGCATTGCTTTTGATCTGATGAGTGTTAACTTGGCTGATCTGCCCATGCTTCCAAGTGTTGTTCCATATCTTAAACTCTTATTTCCTGATGAAATGTCTAACAATGAAGCTGATTGAATAGCACTATTTATATACAAGAGCGCCCTTCATAAACTTGCAAATTTTTCTATCTTTGTTAGTTATGGCTTTGTGGTACTGAAATTTTGTTTATTTACGAAGTTTATGTTTAATTCTTTTGGTTTTAGAGTGCAGGAATCCATGCATAAACATATTAAGGTCAACCCTGCAAAAAGTATACAGGAATTGAACTCATGACCACAAATTTTCAACCTTTTTAAGTTCAACCATGTTTTAAAAAAGTGAAACTTCACGTTCTTATTCGAATGAAAGCACTGCTAAAGCAACAAAGATATGAAAGAAACATGTAACGAACATTAACCCGAATGCATCTGTCCAATCTTTAATTTATCATAGAATTTCTTTATCCTTCTCTCCTTCTATATACATTTTTGTTCTCAGGGTACACAAAATTCACAACAAGAAAGGGGAAAATGAGGTTAAAAAAGCTTATGCAGAAATCGAATGGGGATATGGGGGTAGAAAAACGTACATCTAGAAAAAACCTCCTATAAGCAACTATGAAAGTTGTCACGTGACGATAGTAAAGCTTGTATGTATAACTTTCTACCCAGGCTTCTGAAAGGGATCCCAGAAAATAACAAAATTTATCCATCTTCTTCATTCTTTCATTTTTTTATTGTTCCCTCTCCTCTGAAGAAGTTTCTGCATCATAGTTCTTGCCAAATCCAAGTTCTGACATGTCTTGCTTTGCCATCAGGTTCCTGCAAAACGTTCATAAGAAAAAAACATTTTCATACAGCCTACATAGGATGATAAGTTGCTGTAACATAGAGGAACGGTCATTTTTTTCGCAAGCGGGGATATGAACTAATACAAGGAGATATGAAAGACAAATCTGATGAAACTATTTTGCCAGAAGGCATCACTGTGCATTTTACTTACTATAAACACCAATATACTGTAGGAATTGAAGTTACGTTTCCCTTCAGCTCTATTTCTCTTTCAAGTAAAAGATGTGAAGCTCTGCTGAGATAAAAGTTGCCAAAGAAACATAGTATACAGCAAAAAGACAGCATGAAAAAGACAGGAAGTTTCTTGTCCTAATTTCACAAATGCAGGAATTCAACGTTAGCCTCTTATGAGATCTGTTTTCATTTTGTTTGGGAAATTATCCTATTTTCTTAAGGATGCTGTTTGGGTCCCGACAGAGGTGGACGAATCAAGCAAAAAAAAAAAGAATCTCTTTCTTGAATGCCTTTTTTCCTGTTCCTTCCCTGGATAGTTTCACAGGTTTGGTTTTGTATAACTAATTTCTCTGAATCAGAAGAACTATGCTCTCTGTTTTTTGGCAAAGAAGAGTGTGGCAACTGGCAAACTCTTTGCTTCTACTTTCTGCATTTCCAAATGCTAGGATCTTTTTAGCTTTTCTAGGAACAACAATTGGTTCATTAAAGACCATCCAGAATATACCAAAGGCTTGGCAAAAATGCTACTCATGCAAAACGCAACTAGCCTGTATACCCTTTTTCTAATATGCAAGAGATTACTTACAAGACAACAAAATCAACAATATTGCATTTATTTATCCACTATGGTAAACATGCTTTCTTGAAATATTTACAGGAAGCATGCAGAAAATCAGAATAACTTGTGAATTTGCACCAACACAAAACATTCAATAGAAAAAAGTGTCCTGATTTCAAAAGAAAAAAATATCTGCCATCATCCTCCACAAGGGACATAATCCTTTATTTTATTGGATAAGGACGAGGCATAATAACACTAATCAAATAGAAGAGATGAAATCAAAACCGGGAAATTGGCCATACTCAACAACATGGTAACTTCCAACTCTTGTGACAACAGAAAAAAAAGAAAGAGAAGGAAATACAGAAGCTTATAGGCATACTCTTTACAAATTTTTACATATTGAAAATGTAGAGATGACCTTAAATTCAAAATTATGTGTAAAAGTAATAAGAATTAAGAGGTAAGCCTTGGGCAGAACTCTCAATCTTGGCAGTTGTATGAACTCATGAATAAAGTATGCGGTTCAACATTGTAGTGGCAAGAAAGTACTTTGTTGACTATAGCAAGCTGTATGCTTAATATACTTTATATACTAAAAACTAAACAATGTAAATGTTTTCCAAATCATGCCAATGGACTTACTTCTCCATACGGCACACCAGGTACTTTTTAGAGAGGTGTCTACAGTTGTCAGATTTATGCCCAGAGGATTTAAGACAATTGAGGTACTCTTTCTTCTCCTAAAATAAATCAAATAGTATAGTAAGTAACAAGAATGAATGAACCTTGCGAAACATAAATGCTCTATCAACAACCTTCTATTATACTTTTATCTTATAAGAAGGGAGGGGAAAACAAAAGGCAATATCAAAACCAATAAATTATGAGATTTTTGAAAGGATTATACCAGGTCACATAAATGCATATGGTCCAAAGGAAAAACTCCTTTTTCAGGTGGCACTGGTCTCAGTCCTCTATTTCCACCAAATGCTCCCCCTTCATACAATAGAAGACAAACGTTGTATAACATGAGTGACAAGAAATAGGTAACCTAAAAAAAGAGCAGGGGGGGGGGGGGGGTTGGGGGATCACAAAGTACAAAGATACCCCCACCTAGGCACTTACATCAAATCAAAGTAAACACGAAAATGTACAATCCTTCCATTTTAAATCAAGTAAACACGAAAATGTAACGTCAACTTCCTACGGATTAATCAATCAGTTATATATATCAACCTTATCCAGCACGTTTGCACTATGATTTATCCATGAAAGGCAGAACATTAGAGTGTATTTTTGAATAGAAAAAAATGTTTTACATGAAAAATGTTTTAACTTGACATTTTCTAGGATCATTTTAGTGTTGGTAGGGTAAAAGTAGGTGATATGCGGTAAATGGTAATTGCATAATTGGAGGATAGAGTGAGAGAATAGTAATTTTGAGCATTAGAAGTTGACAATAATGCTAAAGCAAGTGCTGGAAGTCATCTTCGCCAAATTACTTGGAACAAAAATGTTTCATAATTTAAGTTAAGCAACACTGAAAAAACACCCAATCATATTGCATTATCTAATCCCATTGACATGAATTTCGATAAATGATTCAGCTCTAGGATGAACACGAAGAGAAAATCATCTAACAAACACAATAACAGTGACTCTAATTAATTTTAACCATATCAATGTATACGATCATTCATCTTTCTCCCTCTATATGTATGAGAAGTAGTTTGACATCCACCTACACCTACTAGCCAGCAAACCAATGGTAGAAGCTCAATTATGATCATTACCTATTCAACCAATTATGTTTCAATCTCAAATTAGTAGTAACGGTTATACGAATCTTCTATATTCATTTCTCAAACAATTTTACTCCAGCCGATTCTCTACCTCTTGCTCTCAGGAGGTAGAGATAAGGTTTGAGTATATTCTATGCTCCCCTGAGCACATCTGTCGAATTACACTGAGTATGATGTGTTGTTGATCCTAAACTAGTTCGGTCAGCTACATAAATCAACTGTATCTAGGGGAGAGAAGAGTAAATTCACCTGCACTCATTGTCGGAGACGTTGATCGTCGTAACCTTCCTTTTGCAGTTGACAAGCTTCGTGTCGCCGGAAGTCTGATAATGGACCGAACAAAGAAGATTCACCGACGGGACTTCAGTTGGAAAGCCCAACCCATTAAACAAAAAGATGGGCTGAACCAGATATTAGGCCTCTTTCCTTTAAGAAAAAAAGAAAAGGAAAACTACCTAAATTGGCCGAATTAATGAAATTATTCAACTAACTTGAACTCAATCCAAACTATTTACCCTTAATAGACCTATGACTCAAACTATTTATGCTTATACCCCTTGACGCATTAAAATATAATTATCTTTGATAGCATTAGAGTATATATATATATACTCTATTGCTATCAAGAAGTAATTGGGTAGTGTTTTTACTAAAACACTGTTTTTTCTTCTTTAATACCATCAAGGGGTATCAAGAATCAATTTAACTAGTTTTCACTGAATTATTACCTCTGCCTCCTTGATACCATCAGAGTATATATAAACTCTGATAATATCAAGCAATAATTGAGCAGTGTTTTAACCATCTATGTTCTCACGTTGAATTGCAGCACCTTCAATAGGATCAGACTCAATTGTGCCTATAAATTGGATTAGATGTGTATTTTTTTTTATGAGCTTTCAGGGCAATCAATGTTGGGCATGCTTGTGAGGCAGCCAAGACTAGGAATGGTCGTGGAGATGGATACTGCAGTAAATTTCACAACCAACAGATATGAAGTGACCGATTGTAGCATCCTAAAATTCACGTAGAAGGTAGCTTGGGGAAGAATAAAAAGACAACTTTGGAAAAGAATGAGGCAAAATTCGCGTGAGTAGTTTTGCACTGAATTATAAAAAGAGTATAAAAGTAACGGGGTATCAGCTTGTAAATAGATTCACTTTTTGAGGTACTAGTGTTCTTTTCTCTAAAGAAAAACTACATAGTAGACAAACAATCCTATCATATTCACTAATTCTTTCTATACTATGAAATAATTACATATTATTTCAGTAATTAATAATTTCATATGAGATATACCTAGATACATTTTTTTTTATCAAATACATTCTGAAATACAAATAAATAGGAAGAGAGGCGAGCGAGATGGGAGAAAGACATGCGAGATAGTTAGTGTAATCTAGATACATTTGAATCACACTAGATACATGTATATGAGATATCGGATACCTTCTATGAAGAAAGGGAACCGAGAGGGTCTGTGTATCCTACATACATGCAAATCCACTTAGATATAGCATACCTGAATACAGTTATTACAAACTACTACTATCAGTCGACAATAATTTCTTTATATGTATGCAACTGTTAATAGGTGAAGGCTACAATTTCTTAGAAAGAGGTTAATAACTTTAAGACATTAAATAATTTGCAGTAATAATCGACATTTAATTTTTGAGTCGTAGCATATTAAAAAAGAATTCTTTTTCAAGTTGAATAGTTGATATATATTATAAGAATTGCATAACTGCAGCTGTTCGAATATTACTTTCGAAATTCATTCAATAGCAATATTTCAGTATGATGTGTCTTGTAATGATAGTATTAATACCGGATGAATAGGCTCACCATTCATCGATTTGAGGTTGTATTATTTATCTTCAGTTTATGTGTATCTTATCCCACATATACTATAGTAATTAACATGAGATACACATATAACACATATGCTCAAAAACTGTTACTACTAAATAAGGAGAAAGAACAAAAAGGGAGACTATCCGTGCCTCCCCTACATAAAAGTATGATAACACTAATTGGTTAGACACTACCAGGGGCGAATTTAAGTTTAAAAAATAGGTCACGGGAACCCGTGGTCATCTGACAAAACTTGATGTATTACTTGTATAATTCTTAATATATATCAAATAGCAACTGAAGGAACCCATGAACACTAACAACTGGATGGTTCACTGGTTTGAGTGTCAGTTTTCCACTTTGAGGTTGAGGGATCGATTCCCAGATGCTGCATTTTCACAATATTAGTTGCCTTTTTTCTTAAAGGGACAAAGCCCCTGACAATGGTGCACCCATATTCTTGAAATTCTAGATTCGCCTCTGGACACTACCCTTCTTATCCACAACCTCCAAATTTTCATGTCTAGTGTCATGACTAATCACCTCCTTCAAGTTCTTCTTCGGCCTACCTTTGTCTCTTCTAAAATCTATTATAGCTAACCTCTCACATCTCCTTAATTATTGGTGCATTCGTGCACCTCCTCTTTACATGCTTAAACTATCTCAACCTCACTTTCTTCGTCTTGTCCGTCACAAAAACCACTCCACCTTATTATGTATAATATTATTCCTAATTTTATCTCTCCGATTATGTTGACACATCCATCTGGTTATTCTCATCTCCACTATATTCATTTTTAAATGTGTTCGTTTGACTGGTCAACACTTTATCCCATACAACAAAATAGGTTTAACCATCACTTCGTAAAACTTATATTTAAGTCTTGATAACACATTTTTTATCATATATTATCTCAAATACATGCCTCCATTTCACCTATCCATTCCAATACAATGATGTCAATCTCATTATTTTCTCAAATTATAAACTCAAAATATTTGAAATTTCCTCAATTGAATATCACTTATGTATCAATCTTTAATTCCACCTATGTTCACACGTTACATCACTAGTATAACGGACATCACTAATATAGGAGCACTTAGCAAACTCTAACGAACACATAAACGAAAATACGTGGATGATTATGATGTTGAGCTGAAAAAAACCACAGTACACGTATGTGTTCAGAAATAGAACACCCTTTCAATTAGCTAAATCTACCATTATTTGTTAGTAATTTAAATTAGAAATATTATTGTACTCATTATTCTCTCAATATTGAAATACAATGATACTTGATAAAATTTATTTTTTTGCAGCGTGATGTCTGACTTAATGTCACAATTTAGCTTATAAATAAATATAAGTTTGAGACGTATCATTTTAAAGCTTTAATTTCAATTCCATAAATTAATTTTCACTTTATGTTGTTTTCAAGCAACGTAAGCTCATTTACTATACTTTGTTTTTTGCTAATTTTTTTTAAATTTATTCACATAAAAAGAAACTTTCATGTGAATAGGTGTCCAATTACACCCCCTGATGTATTTATATAGTGACACTGTTAGTGAAGTGGCGATGTGATTTTATTTATTATATATATCTACAAGTGTTGTGTGGTTGGGTAGAAAAAAAATATTACATGATTGATAATTACTGTGTGAGGCTATTTTATGTGAGACAATAGTTTCTTGATTGAAACACTTTTTCGATTAGAGATAGTGAATTTGATTTTTTTTTTCCTTCTTTTATTTAGAGTTGGTATGAATTGACTTTTGCCTAAAAGTCACAAGTTAGAAATGCCTAAAAGTCACAAGTTAAAAATTATAATTTAGAACTTTTGACTTATTTTGATTATTTTAACTTAAAATTGGTTGTTCGGTAAAGTGTATTGACAAAAATAATGCATGCATTAGTTTTATGTATTAGTCAGTGGCGGAACCAGAATTTCGGCTAAAGAGTATCAAAATATAAAGAAGTAAAATTGCATAGATGCCAAGAAGTGTCAATATGTGATGGATATATACACATCAAAAATATTTTTATCTGACTACACAATGTAATTTTCCGACGGGGGTGTTGCATGTGACTCCACCACTGCTATTAATAATACCTTGTTTGATATATTTTTTATGCTAGCGTTAGTTATATAATCTAATGTATATTAAGGTGTGTATAATTTATATCATAAATTTCTAAGTATTAGTAATGCAAGTGGATTTAATATATGCAATAGTATGATTAAAGATTCAACTACCCCTCAGAATCCTTTTTACATCTTTTCGACCATAATTATAAAGAATATTTTTATAAATAACTATTTTTATGCAATGTATATAATTTTTAATATACGAAACTAAACAATGCTCGTTCCTTCTGTCACTCCCTCCCTCCCTTTGAAGTGGTGTAACTAGGAATTTGATAAAGGTTATGTAAATTTTCTTCCCAATTATAATAGAAATGCACTTAAATACACACTTATAACAATTATTTTCTTCGTCCTAATTTATATGATGTACTTTTTAAATAAAAAGTTTTAAAATTTATAGTCTAAAATAAGTCATAAATTTTTATATTTCTATAAATACTTTCATTAAGAATAAAATAAATAATTTTATAATAAATTATATATTACATAATTTTTGACGAAGGATATGCACCGAACCACCTTTCACTATGGATGCTACGCGCATGTCTCTGTTTTGACAGCTATTTCATCCTTTATGTTTCTCTTGCATTCTCGTTAGTATGATAATTCGAATTACACTAATTTATTTTCTCACTCCTCTTCTCTTTCATATATATGTCCCTACTTTTTTGGCATTCGATACATACTTCTCTAACCATCTGTGCAATGCAGTAACTGTCGATTTCAATCACCGTTAATTAATGGCGGAACTTGTACAATCATCTCCCATTTCCGTGTCAAAAACAGAGGAACCAGAAGAGAAACAGAAACAAATGGCTAAGCGAAGAAGAGATGAATCTTACCCAGTATACAGAGGAGTTCGAATGCGAAGTTGGGGAAAATGGGTTTCTGAAATTCGACAACCGCGTAAGAAATCGCGGATTTGGCTAGGTACTTATCCAACCCCTGAAATGGCTGCAAGAGCACATGACGTTGCTGCGCTTAGTATTAAAGGGAATTCAGCAATTCTCAATTTTCCTCAACTTGTTGAATCGTTGCCTCGTCCAGCTTCAATTTCACCTAGAGATGTTCAAGCTGCTGCTGCTAAAGCAGCTGCTATGGATGAACTAAATTCCTCTGTTTCTTCTCCTTCTTCGGCATTGAGTGTGTCGATGGAGGAGACGACAACGGAAGATCAACTAGGTCAGATTATTGAGTTGCCGAATTTGGAAGGGATTTTTGGGTCGGAAGAGATGAAATTGAGTGACTCTGGTGATGGATGGGTTTACCCGCCGCCGTTTGGGGAATTTGAGGGCGAATTTTGTGGGTATTTCTTTGAGCATACAGCCATTGGAGAGACTTTGAACCCCAGCAAATTCGAGACGATGAAATGGGCTTGATTATTGTAATCAAACACAATTGTGTGACCCTTTTAGATTGATATGCTCTGTTCATGTTCATAATTCTTCTTCTTTCATGTTTGTATGTAAATAAAACAAACTCTTCAATGCTTGACTATCAATTTTAATTATCGACCGACATATTCTCCTATCTAGGATCATGTCCCCGATACACTGTAGGTGTGTCATGTATACCTCTTTCACGTACTTCTTGCACCCATCGTAGCAAACCTCTCGCACCTTTTTACTGGTGCATGAGAACATGTCTTCTCTACTTGTAGAAACCTTTTCTACAAGTAGGGGCAGAGCTAGAAGTTTGGGTTGAGTTTAATCGAATTCATAGCTTTTGCTCAAATAGTGTATTTGTATAAAATTTTTTATTAAATATGTATGAATATTAAGTTTAGAACTCAATTATAATCATTTGAAATTATTCTTATAAAATTTGAAATCTATAAAGTTAAAATTCTGATTACGCATCAATCTTTTATGGATTCACTTTTAACATTACCAAAATCTTTTTATTACTTGTTATTGTTATCAAACGGAGCTCTAGCAACATGAATTGATGGGATTAAATATAGCAATATGAATAATATAATTCATATAATCGACTCTAACTTATTTAGAATTGTGATGTATAGTCATGTTGTTTTTGTGGTTGGGCATTGTGCTATAATGTTTCGTCCTAGCAAATTTTTTGCAGTGCCTTTGAATTGACAAGTTAAAAGTAATTAATGCAACAGAATGGAAGGCCAGCCTCAGCATATGCTGTCTTCTAATGTCCAAATTAGTGTCTATAATCTTGATTTAGCAACATGTTCCTTGCGTGCTATTTGTGTTGTAAGAGTGGTTTGACAGTTCGTTAGAATTATGCAAGTATTAGTTGTTCCATCTTTTACATCGTATAAAATAATATATAAATTTCGTCATAACTCAAACCAGTTAAGAACGATGTTTACATTTGATAGTTGGTTTTATTTTGGCTAGTGAAATTTCTGTTCTATAAATATATAACTAAGAAAAAAAGAGAAATGGGTAGGGGCTCTATGTACAAGGATCAAATTCCATAGGCCTCTTACCATGTCATTTTCACAACTTCAATTTAATACTTGCTAGTGTTGACTAGTATTCAAAAGTACTTTTCAAATGAATTAGTCAAACAAAAACTATTTTTTTTAAAAAGACTTATGAAAAACTATTTTTTTTTTAAAAAAATACTTCTAAAAATAAGCAGTTTTTAGTAGTAATATCAGATAGGCTCTGCCACGACCTTGATCTACCGTGAGTGACACTCACACTAACCCTCGAGGGAAGAACAAGTACTAACCCAACTTAACCCATCAAAACTAATTATAGAAATCAAATCGTGAAATAAAACAACTAATTAACAGTTTAAAATAGATAAAGGATCGAGTTTCCATGAACTCAATCATTTAACAAAATCATTTATGCAAATAATCCCTTGAATCTGAAAGTCATAATACAAAAACTCTAAAGTATCTAGAATAAGGGGATACAACCCCAACAAAAAAACCTCAAGTCTAAAATCTAAAAATGTATATGTCCAGAAAGACAGACAACTAGATAAGGAAGAGTCAATGGCAACTTGGAAGAAATAGCTCACCCTTGAATTAAGATGTCTTGCTTCTCACAACTGAGGCCTCGAATCAGCCGCCTGAATATGCCTTGTACTCTACAAAGTAAGAGCAAGCGCAATACACAAACACCGTGTGATATGCTCTGTTCATATTCACAATTCTTCTTCTTTCATGTTTGAAAGTTATCCACCTGCATATTCTCCTATCTAGAATCATGTCCTCAGTAAGTTGTAAGTGTATCATGTATGACTAATCACCTCTTTCACATATTTCTTCAACCTATCCTTGCAACAATCGTAGCAAACCTCTCGCACCTTCTTACTGGTGCATGAGAACATGTCTTCTCCACGTGTAGAAACCTTCTCTACAAGTAGGGGCAGAGCTAGAAGTCCGGATTGAGTTTGATCGAATTCAGTAACTTTTGCTCAAATAATGTATTAGTATAAAAAAATTAATTAAATATGTATGAATATTAAGTTTAGAACTCAATTATAAACATTTGAAATTATCCTTATAAAATTTGAAACCTATAAAGTTAAAATTCTGATTTCGCCTCAATACTTTACGACTTCACTTTTAACATTAGCAAAATCTTAGTATACTTGTTATCGTTATCAAACGGAGCTCTAGCAACATGAATTGATGGGATTAAATATATCAATATGTATAATAGAATTGTGATGTGTAGTCATGTTGTTTTTGTGGTTGAACATTGTGCAAAATTTTTGCATTGCTTTTGAATTGACAACTTAAAAGTAATTAATGCAACAGAATGGAAGGCCAGCCTCAGCATATGCTGTTTTCTAATGTCCAAATTAGTTTCTATAATCTTGATTTAGCAACATGTTCCTTGCTTGCTATTTATGTAGTAAGAGTGGTTTGACAGCTCATTAGAATTATGCAAGTATTTGTTATTCCATCTTTTACCTCGTATAAAATAATACATAAATTTTGTCATAACTCTAACAAGTTAAGAATGATATTTACATTTGATAGTTGGTTTTAATTTGGCTAGTCAAATTTCTGTTCTAAGAGGATCTATGATTCTTTCTTTCTATAAATATATAACTAAGAATAGAAGAGAAATGGGTAGGGGCTCTATATACAAGGATCAAATTCCATAGGCCTCTTGCCATGTCATTTTCACAACTTCAATTTAATACTTGCCCATTGTTGACTAGTATTCACTATCGTGTTTACTTCTCAATAACTTATTTTTTGAATTGAGTTTTCATCGTTTTGCTTCCTTGATGGACTGAAACCCATAACTTAATTAGAACTGAATGTGAACGATATTTACCATCTGAACAACTCTCAACAACTACACTAGTTAGTTTTATTGTTAAAAAATAATAATTACTCGTCTCCTAGCTATAGTTATTCGCCATTTTAGGCCTTCACAAACATCCATCCCTCAACTTGATTGGGGGGGGGGGGGGGGGGGGGGGGGGGGGGG
>JAJOOR010020619.1:0-18459 GCA_036250505.1 Solanum acaule | reverse complement strand
CTACCCTTTTGTATTTTAATTTCTTCTTTTTTTTAATTATAAAATACGTGTAATTTTTTAATTACGTGGCAGCCACTGAGTGGCTCAATAAGCCACGTCGGAGTGTTTGTATATCACACAATTTGGCTGTTGGATTCGCGTGTTTTTTTGTTTAAGAATTGGATAGTTAAAGTGCCTACTTGTGCACTATGAAAGTTAGAGGTCATACTTAAAATTTGAAGCCAAGTTTAGTGTCCAATTTATGTATTATGCCTTAAAAAATTATCATAATGTGGAGGTAATATGCTATTGAAGAGCCTACGACATAATACTTCATGAAACCTCATGAAAGGGGTAGGTATTTTAAAATAATGAAGTCATGAGATCTCAATAAGTTATGTCGTATTGTGAATCAATACAAAGTGATACGTTGACGATATCTTTGATACAATATAGCGCAATATTGTAAAAGATTATGAGGATATGAATTCTACGTCTATTAAATCATGTTGGCGTAGAAATAATTATCACGTGAAAAATGAAATGATACATCTTGGTAAGTGTAAAACTTATTTGACTTGCAATCACGATACTAGAAGATGTCATTCATTTAATATTGAATGTTGTCACATGACAAAATTGAAATGACAATTCCTGAAGGATTCAAAATCTAGAGCATATACAAGTGTTTGAAAAACTCGTTATAATCCTCATATGGATTAAATTAGTCAAGATTCCATTATATTGTTATACAAGTTAGTAACTTGAATTGAACTCTTGAAGAGTTTTCAAAAGACAATAGATTAATTGCTTAAAGAAGTTGAGGTAAGGAATTTGTAGAATTCATTGGTCCTGAAAGGATAATTCATAAACGGAGATAGAAGGAAACATATTTCAATAAAAAAATTCTACACATGAGCTTCCAAGAATGGTGATATCAACGTGCAAAGATTTGTCCAAGTAATAATATTGTTGATTTATTCACCAAGTCTCTATCAACTACAACTTTTGAGAAGATGGTGCACAAGCATGAAATGAGAAGATTCAAGTCTTTGGATTGGTGTTCACATTATGGATAGTTAATACGCGGTGTACTCTTTTTTCCCTCACAAGGTCTTGTCCCATTAGATTTCCTTGTAAAGTTTTTAATAAGGCATCCAAAATGTGTATTATTATACAATAAAACTTTACTAAATTAATACTCGATTAATTAATAATCTCTCTAAGATAATAATTCCTCCAGTCCCGACTTGGACCAATGAAAAAATCACTTATTTCGATAAGATAATAAGATAATATATTTTCAGAAGATCCCTATATAAATATGGTCCCATTTATATTATAAATTAATAATTCATAAAAGTACAAATATATCTAATAAAATTTAGTGAAATATGATTATATTATGTTCTCTTTTTTGTTAAAATTTAAATATAGTTGAAGCTCATCTCTCACTTTTCTTATTGCATCCAAAAGTTTTGGTATTGTCTTTTCTAATTGCACCATAAAATTGTGAAGAGTTCTAGATGCAAGTATTTCCTTATGCGTAACTGGTTCCAAAGGTATTGTATGATCTTCAACTTTATCATCAACATTGTTTTTCCAATGATATCCACAATTTTTTCTAAGCTCTGGACCTCTAAACATGTATCATTTTCATCCATCAAATACGTTATTAACTGTAACGACCTGTTCCCGTCGTTAAGGAACCCGTACAACTTTACGAAATTGAATTCGGGCGAATAGAACTCCCGAAATTGATCTTAGCGTGAACAGGTAGTTTCTGAGTGTCATTGGTCGAAAATGTGTTGTGAAATGGGAGTTTGGAATTCTTAAATCGACTCACTGGTTCTGTGCAAGCCGCTGTGGCGGGATTATTCCCGCCAGGGCGGGGTCGCCATAGCGGGACAGTCACGATTTAAGTCGAAAATAAACCCCAAAACGTCTTTAGTCTGCAATTTTCAAACTTGAGAGTTAAGGAACGAACCCAGGAGACTTCTTGACAGTTTTTCACCATTCTTGAGGCTAAAGGTAAGCCTTTAACTCCTCGAATCCATTTTTCGATCCGTAGAACGTAATCTAATGGGTAATTATCGATGGAGAATGGTTTTGATCTGGAAATTATGGTGAAGAAAGCCCTAATCTGGATATGGGGATCATGAGTATGATCTAGGATTGATAAAATTGTTAGTAATTCGGGTAATTAGTTATTGTTTATTGATTCTCGTGTTAAATTAATTATTTGTAGACCAAGAACAAGCGAAACGAATCTGAAAAGGGAAGAATCAAGTTTCTTAGGTGATTCAAACTTGTTTCGAGGTAGGTGATGGTTGTGATTCTATGATTGTGTGATATATGTTTGTTCTTACTTCATTATGATACATGTATGTATGCAAATGTTACATTATTGATCACATAAATTGTAAATGAGGATATATGAATGATGAATGTCATGAATCATGACTTGATTGTATGATTATGAGAATATACTTGTGATTGTTATTGTGGCTTATTGAATGGATCAGGTGGTGCGTTCTGACACACTAACTTGGATCGGTTGCCACGTTCCAACATAATTATGGGATCAGTTGCCATGTTTCGGCATAATCATTGGATCGGGTACCACGTTCCGGTATGCTAACAGTTTGGGTTTGGGTTCTATGAAAGGACCAATAACTTGATATAATTGTGATATTTGAGAATTGTGAAACTGTTCGTTGTTCGTAAATATTGATGATATTGTATATGTTCGGTGTATGCATGTCATTGCATTGTGGTATTGACTTATATATGTTGCACTTAGTGGGATAAACGTGTGATCCTACCAGTACACTGTGGTTGTGTACTGATACTACACTTGCTCTTTCTTTGTTGAGTACAGGGCATCTTCAAGCGGCTATTGACAGACCTCGCTTAGAAGATCAGTGATCGTCGTTCGAATTCTAGGGTAAGCCAGTTCTTCCAGGCTGCCATGAGTTCTCTTTTTGTCTATGTCCACATTTCAGACTTAGACTTTCTAGTTAGTTGTTAGTACATTAATTTGGGGTTGTGACCCTTCTTGTTTAGATTTATGGATCTTGTTAGAGTTTTGGTACATTGACTTTCAGGTTCTAGGCGTATTTTCCGCATTTGTTTAGTTGTTCGACTTTTGTTTGGAGTTTATGGGAACTCCCTAGTTCTTTCCTTAGCATTTAACTTGCTTCCGTAACTTAAATGATTTAGTATTTGATTAAATTGGTTAGCTAATTAGTATAAATTGTTCTCCCACTTGAGGGATTGTGTGGGTGTCAATCATGATGGTCTGGGTCGTGAAAAAGTTGGTATCAGAACCTAGGTTCGTTGATCTCGATGTACCAAAATGAGTCTATTAGAGTTTTGCGGAACGGTACAGAGACGTCTGTACTTTTCTTTGAGAGGCTATAGGACTTTTGGAAATCTCTCTATTTTCTCTTATCTTCTTTCGTGCTGTAACTTGATTCCAATTGGTATATGTCGATTCAAATTGGTATCTAACCTACTTCACTCTTCTGTCCGCACATGGTTAACAGTAGAATCAACGGCGTCCGGCCCATAGTTCCCGTCAATGCTCCAGCTGAGGAATCTGCAGCGAGAGGTCGCGGTCGAGGCAGGGGTAGAGAAAGAGCTAAGGATAGAGGCTGAGGAAGGGCAACACCTACTAGGGATGGAGCACCGGTTGGAGATACTTCGAGAAATAAGGTCCCTCTTGCGCATCATGAAGAGATAGAAGAGGATGTTGAGGTTGAGAATGAAGAGGATGTTGGACAAGAGGAAGAAGTGCAAGCTAAGACTACATGTATTCCTTATTTGGACCCAGTGCTAGCTCAGCAGATCATGTCATTCTTGAAAAGGTTGGTTGGTCCTGGAGTGCTTCCCTCTGTTCAAGCAATTCAAGCTCCTGCCAATCCCCCTGTTGTATCACTCCACCCAAGGTGGGTGGAACTGGAGGTTATGATGCTTTCTTCTGTCCTTTGTTGGGTTATGTTATGACTGGTAATGAGCATGAAATGTTGACTAAGTTTTTGAAGCTAAAGCCTCATGTATTTCTTGGTTCTTGGTTCTGAGAGTTAGGATGCTTATGAGTTTATTTTAGACTACTATGAGAGGTTTCATAAGTTGGGAATTGTCCATCATCATGGGGTTGAGTTCGTGACTTTTCAACTTCAAGGTGAGGCTAAGCTGTGGTGGAGAGCTTATGTGGAATGCAGATCTTCAGTTTTACCTCCACTTACTTGGACCCAATTTCATGCTCTATTTTTAGAGAAATATATGTCTAGGACTTTAAGAGATCGCAAGAAGGATGAGTTTATGGCTTTGGAGCAAGGTGGTATATCTGTGGTTGCTTATGAGGTCAAGTTCCATGCTTTGTCTAGATATGCTACTCAATTGGTGACTACTAAGGAGAAGATGATCCATTTATTTATTAGGGAACTAAACTCTGAGTTGCAGGTATTATCTGTTCACATGACCTCTGCAGGGAGGAGCTTTAATGAGGTAACAGACTTTGTTAAGAAAGTGAAGGGGGTGAGGCGAGACGGTCAGGCTAAGGCATTGGCTAAAAGGGCCAAGAACTCGGGTATCTTTCAGGGTTCTTACTCCAGGGGTCCGAAAGGCCAACACTTGCAGTCAAGCCAATTCAGTCCGCTATGCCCGTCTCTACAGGTAATTATTTGGGAACTCCACCTCATAATTTTATTCAGGATAGCCAGGGAGTCGCACCTTCAGCGGGCAACAGGCCATCCTTTGATCGTACTTGCTACAATTATGGAGAACTTGGGCATATGAAGAGAGATTGTCCCCACCCACTCGTGATTGATTTCATGCAGCAGAAGACTAGATCAGTGGTACCCGCGGGAAATGGTAATAATGGTCGAGAGCGTCCACAAGGTGGGCGAGGAAGTAATCAGCGAGGCCATGGGGGTAGAGAAAATGGTAATGCAGGCAGAGGTGCAACGTAGCCAGGCAGGGAAGTAGCATGTCAAGATGATAGGGCTCAGTGTTACGCCTTTCCAGGCAAGAATGAGACAGAGGCGTCTGACACAGTGATCACAAGTACTATTCTTGTCTGTGATGGATGACTAATGTGTTATTTGATCCGTGTTCTACTTATTCATATGTATCCGTGCGATTTGCCTTAGAATTTGCTATGATTTGTGATATACTTGATGCCCCCATCCATGTTTCTACCCCAGTTGGGAAGTCTGTCATAGTCACCCATGTCTATCGTGCTTGTCCTATTTTGTTTATGGGTTTTCAGACTTGGGCTGATTTGGTAATTTTGGATATGACAGATTTTGATATAATCTTAGGCATGACTTGGTTGTCCCCCTATTATGCTGTGCTTAATTGTAATACTAAGTCTGTAACTCTAGAAATTTCGGGAAGGGAAAAGGTAGAGAGGGAAGGGGTGCATAAGCCTAAGTAAGCTAAGATCATATCTTCCATTCGGGCAAGGAAACTGGTAGGGCAGGGTTGTTTGGCTTATTTGGCTCATATTCGGGATGTTGAGGTTGAGTCTCCATCTATTGAGTCTATTCTCGTGGTGTCAGAAGTTAGAGAAGTGTTTCCTAATGATTTGCCTGGCATGCCTCCGGATAGGGATATAGATTTCTGCATTGATTTAGAACCTGGTACTCGTCCTATTTCTATCCCTCCAAATCGCATGGCTCCGATAGAATTAAAAGAGCATAAGGCTCAAATCCAAAAGCTTCTTGATAAGGGATTTATTTGTCCTAGTGCTTCCCCATGGGGTGCTTAAGTTTTTTTTGTTAAGAAAAAGGATGGTAGTATGAGAATGTGTATAGATTACCAGCAATTGAATAGGGTCACCATTTGGAACAAGTACCCTTTACCTCGAATAGATGATCTTTTGACCAATTGCAAGGTGCATCAGTTTTCTCTAAGATTGATCTAAGGTCTGGCTACCATCAGTTGAAAATTAGGCCTGAGCATGTGCCCAAGACAGTGTTTAGAACCTCCTATGGGAACTATGAGTTCCTAGTTATGTCTTTTGGTTTGACTAATGCGCCTGCAACTTTCATAAGTTTGATGAATGGGGTGTTCAATCCATTTCTTGACTCGTTTGTTATAGTCTTTATTAATGACATTTTGGTCTATTCGAAAAGTGAGGAAGAGCATGCCGACCATCTTCATATTGTTTTGGGTGTTTTTGGGAAAAAAAAGTTATATGCAAAATTCTCTAAGTGTGAATTTTGGTTGACTTTGGTTGCATTCTTGGGCATGTGGTTTCAAAAGAAGGGGTAATGGTAGATCCCTAAAAGATTGAAGCAGTTAAAAATTGGGTTCGGCCTAGCTCTGTGACAGAAGTTAGGAGTTTTGTAGGGCTCGCTATTTCCTATCATCGATTTGTGAAGAACTTTGCTTTTATTGCCACTCACTTGACAAGTTTGACCAAAAAGGAGATATCATTTGAATGGACTGAAAAATATGAGGAGAGCTTTCAAAAGCTCAAGACTCTCTTGACCACAACACCTATTCTAGCACTACCGGTGGAGGGTAAGGATTTTATTGTTTATTGTGATGCTTCACATTCGGGTTTGGGTGTTGTGTTAATACAGGATAGGAATGTCATAGCCTATGCATCACGACAGTTGAAGGTGCATGAGAGAAATTATCCAACACATGATTTGGAGTTGGCAGCGGTAGTGTTTGCTCTTAAGATCTGGCGGCATTACCTTTATGGTGTCAAGTGTGAGGTGTTTACTAATCATCGTAGTTTGCAACATGTGTTCACTCAGAAGGATCTGAATTTGAGACAGAGAAGGTGGATGGAGCTATTTAAGGATTATGATGTCACCATCCAATACCATCCGAGTAAGTCTAATGTAGTGGCAGACGCTTTGAGTCGAAAAACGGTAAGTATGGGTAGTCTAGCTTGCTTGAGTGTAACCAAGCGACCTTTGGCTAAGGAAATTCAGACCTTGGATTCTAAGTTCATACAGTTGGGCATCTCAAAAAAAGGTGGGGTGTTAGCTAGCATTGAAGTTAGGGCCACATTCATTGAAGAGATGAAGGCCAAACAATTTGAGGATGAAAATTTGAATGAACTTAAGAAGAAGACTGCGATTGGTAAGACACAAGAGACCACTCTTGATACGGAAGGTGTGCTTAGTTTTAAATGAAGGCTTTGTGTTTCTCGAGTTGATGACGTAATTCAGAAATTTTTGATAGAATCTCATGGTTCGCGATATTCCATTCATCTGGGTGTGACCAAGATGTACCGAGATTTGAAGCAAATTTATTGGTGGCCGGGTATGAAGAAGGATATAGCGGAGTTTGTGGCTAAGTGTCAAAATTGCCCAACAAGTAAAGTATGAACATCAAAGGCCTGCAGGTTTGCTTCAAAGAATGCCAATTCCGAAATGGAAGTGGAAAAAGATAGCTATGGACTTCGTGGTTGGTATTCCCAAGACCTTGGGAAAGTTTGATTCTATTTGGGTAGTGGTTGATAAATTGACTAAGTCAGCCCATTTCATCCCGATAAGAATAGATTATAATGCTGAACAATTGGCTAAGGTGTATGTGAAAGAGATAGTGAGGTTGCATGGGGTGCCCCTTTCTATCATCTTAGACCGTGGTACCCAATTCACATCTAAGTTTTGGAGAAAGTTACATGATAAATTGGGCACACAACTCACTTTTAGTACCGCTTTCCATCCACAGACGGACGGACAGTCTGAAAGGACTATTCAAGTGTTAGAAGACATGTTGAGGGCATGTGTGATTGATTTTGGAGGGCATTGGCATAAGTTCTTACTTTGTGTGAATTCTCCTATAATAATAGTTATCACTCTAGCATACATATGGCATTATTTGAGGCACTTTACGGGAGGGGATGTAGATCACCCATAGGATGGTTCGAGGCTGGAGATGTGAAACCTTTGGGGGTTGATTTAGTGAAGGAATGCTCAAGATAAGGTGAGGAGTATTCAAGCTAAGATTCTAGCAGCCCAGGGTAGACATAAAAAGTATGCAGACCATAAGGTAAGAGATATGACTTTTCAGACTGGTGAGAATGTTCTTCTTAAGGTATCACCAATGAAATGGTGATGAGATTTGGCAAGAAGGGCAAGCAAAGTCCGCAGTACATTGGTCCCTTTGAGATTCTTGAATGTGTGGGACCGGTAGCGTATAGGTTGGCTTTACCACCTAATCTATCTGGAGTTCATCCGGTATTTCATGTGTCCATGTTGAAGAAATATCATGGTGACGGGGATTACATCATAAATGGGACTCAATTGTGTCAGACAAAGACCTCCAATATGAGGAGGAACCAGTTGCAATTCTTGATCATGATGTGCGTAAGTTGAGGACCAATGAGATTAAGTCCGTGAAAGTTCAATGGAAGCATCGTCCAGTAGAGGAAGCTACTTGGGAAACCAAGAGGGACATGTGAGACGAGTATCCCCAATTGTTCGTCGATTCAGGTACTACTCCATTCTTTCTTTAGCCTATTTTTCCTAAGTTTGTCACTCGGGGACAAGTGATGAGTAAATTTATATCTATTGTAACGACCTGTTCCCGTCGTTATAGAAAAGCCAATGGGAAAAATTTTGGGCCGGAAAACGTTTTTGTAGTATCTTAAGAGTTTCCAACCTCGTCCAGATTTGGACGAAATTGGAGTCACTGGAGTCTAGGGAAATATGGTAGAAATTGAACGATCTAATTATCAATTTGACCATATGAGTAGATAACTAAGACGTTAAGGAACCCGTACGACTTTACAGAATTGAATTTGGGCGAGTAGAACTCCTGAAATTGATCTTAGCGTTAACGGGTAGTTTCTGAGTGTCGTTGGTCGAAGATGTGTTGTGAAATGGTAATTTGGAATTCTTAAATCGACTCACTGGTTCCGTGCAAGCCGTTGTGGCGGGCTGGGGGCCGCCATAGCGGGACAGTCGCAATTTAAGTCGGAAATAAACCCCAAAACGTCTTTATTCTGCAATTTTTGAACTTGAGAGCTAAGGAACGAACCCAAGAGACTTCTTGACAGTTTTTCACCATTCTTGAGGCTAGGTAAGACTTTAACTCCCCGAATCCATTTTTCGATCCGTATAGCGTAATCTAATGGGTAATTATTGATGGGGAAGGGTTTTGATCTGGAAATTATGGTGAAGAAAGCCCTAATCTGGGTATAGGGATCATAGGTATGATCTAGGGTTGATAGAATTGTAAGTAATTCGGGTAATTAGTTATTGTTTATTGATTCCCTTGTTAAATTAATTGTTTGTAGACCAAGAACAAGCGGAAATAATCCGAAAAGAGAAGAATCAAGTTTCTTAGGGGATTCAAGCTTGTTTCGAGGTAGGTGATGGTTGTGATTCTATGATTGTGTGGTATATGTTTGTTCTTGCTTCATTATGATACATGTATGTATGCAAATGTTGCATTATTGATCACATAAATTGTAAATGAGGATATATGAATGATGAATGCCATGAATCATGACTTGATTGTATGATTATGAGAATATACTTGTGATTGTGATTGTGGCTTGTTGAATGGATCGGGTGTTGCGTTCCGACACACTACCTTGGATCGGTTGCCACGTTCCGACATAATTATGGGATCAATTGCCATGTTTCAGCATAATCATTGGATCGGGTACCACGTTCCGGTATGCTAACAGTTTGGGTTTGGTTTCCATGAGAGGACCAATAACTTGATATAATTGTGATGTTTGAGAATTGTGAAACTGTTCGTTGTTCGTAAATGTTGATGATATTGTATATGTTCGGTGTATGCATGTCATTGCATTGTGGTATTGACTTATGTATGTTGCACTTAGTAGGATAGACGCGTGATCCTACCAGTACACTGGTTGTGTACTGATACTACACTTGCTCTTTCTTTGTTGAGTACAGGGCATCTTCAAGCGGCTATTGACAGACCTCGCTTAGAAGATCAGTGATCGTCGTTTGAATTCAAGGGTGAGCCAGTTCTTCCGGGTAGCTATGAGTTCTCTTTCTGTCTATGTCCACATTTCAGACTTAGACTTTCTAGTTAGTTGTTAGTAAATTAGTTTGGGGTTGTGACCCTTGTTCTTTAGATTTATGGATCTTGTTAGAGTTTTGGTACATTGACTTTCTGCTTCTAGGTGTATTTTCCGCATTTGTTTAGTTATTAGACTTTTGTTTGGAGCTTATGGGAACTGCCTAGTTCTTTCCTTAGCATTTAACTTGCTTCCGTAACTTAAATGCTTTAGTATTTGATTAAGTTGGTTAGATAATTAGTATAAATGGTTCTCCCACCGGAGGGATTGTGTGGGTGCCAATCACGATGGTCTGGGTCGTGACATTAACATCCATTTTATCGCGGTAACAGAGATCATTAATCCTGACCTCAAGTTCATGAATGACATTTTCACAAGTGGGTTCTTTCAAATTCTTTGAGATTTCATCCCTGAACAATTTTTAGGTGTCGAAACACTCTTTAAATTAATAAATATTAATTTATCAATTAAATAATACCTCTACAAAATAATAATATTTCATGGCCCGCCTATATTAATTTAGAGAAGTTTTACTATATATGTGTACTATTTTTCCTTCACTATAATTTTTTTCCCATTGAGTTTTATCTAGTAAGATTTTACCGAGGCATATGATCTAGGGGTGTCAATGGGACAGTTCGGTCGGTTATTTAAAAAAAATAATATCATCCCAATTTTTCGGTTATTTTACAATGCATGACCAAAATTAGATTTTTTCAAATCATCCCAATCATGTCGGTTTCTTTTCGATATAAGTATGATTCAGTTAATTTTCGGTTACTTTTTTAGTGATAAACTTTCAATAGAACTAGTATATAGCGCGTTAGGTTTTACCCTTTTTGGTGTTTAGCCATAAGCTAATTATTTGGTATATAAATGTTGTTATATTAATATGGGTGATTGGGTATGATTTATGAACGTATGAGTTTAGTAATTGGATCCTTTAAAAAGTTAAAACTAATCTAATCAACTACAGACCCAAAGTCTAGTGGCCTAACTTTTTATGTATTTAAAAAATAATTTATAAAATATATTTGTATATTAAATTTAACATATTTGGTAGTAGATAAAATATAGAAAATATATTACATATATATGCAAGACTATTAGGTTCGGTTCGGTATTTTTTCAGATTTTTATATAAATTAAAAAAACCATTCCAATTATTCGGGACGGTTATAAGATTAATAAAAGTCCATGGTTATATTTAAAAAATCCTATAAATCGATTCGGTATGGTTCGGTTCGGTCGGTTCCGTCGGTTTTTCATTTCTTTTTGACACCCCTAATATAATCTTTCAAATAGATATTCAAGGAGGAGTGTTATAAACATATTTGTATTATAGTGAATGCCTATTATGTGGAGTCCTTTGGAGAAAAGTTAAGAATCCTACTTGAGGATCAAGTCAGGTTTCCCCTATAAATAAAGGGGTTTTCCTTCATTGTAAATTAGATATGTGAATCCTGAAATATCCCTCAAGAGAAATAATAAGTATTCTGTCTTCTTCCTATTTTATTCTTATTATTTTATATAGTTTCATAACAAAGGAGACAATTTTTTTTTAAAATAGACGTAAACAGAGAGTAGGAAAAATAGATTGAAACACATGGATAAGTATTAGGGAACTTTCATATGCGTGTTTGTTTTTGCTCCTTCTGCTTCTACATTCAGACACACATGATTGAACACAGACATACATGAAAAAAAATTAAAAAATTACTAAATGAATTTGTTAGATTTATTTTTGTTTTGACAAATTGATGTTTGATATTTGCTTTTAATAAAGTATGACTTATTTTCGAAATTTGAGCTTATTTGTAGTAGATTTGGGGAGTAAATTTCCTGAATAGTCATCATGTTTCAGAAATTACCTAGTGATATTACTTTTGTTCCTTTTAGAATTATAATATCATCCAACTAGGTATATTTTCCTAAAAAATATGCATGACATAATAAAAACATCTCTCCTAATGGATGACATGTCACATTATTCCTTCTTCTTTTTTTAATTTTGTTTTGTTAAAACCACATATATCTTATATTCGCTAAAAGAATTCCTTCCGTTCTTGGATAGTCATAATCCATTTGTCCATAATACTTGTCTCATTTAAGTTTTAAAAGTTTAAACTACTTGAACTTTGACCAATATTTTAAGATATATTATTTTACTATATTAATATTGGAAGAATTACAACTAATAGTACATTTCATATATTTTCTTGATATCCATATTTTATTTTTAAAATTAGTTTTATATTAATTTAAAAGCCTAAAAAATTAATCAAATTGACTCTGAAATAGTGAAATGTAACAATAATTATGTGACATGGAGAATAGTGTTTAGCCACTCTTTTGAGAGTGGAATGTTCGGGGCAGGGTTTAGCCCATGAGGATCCTCATGAGAGTAGTGTTTAGCCACCAAACATTACTAAGTTTGAACCTTTTCTACGAGACCATCCTATGACTCGTAAAATCAACTGCGTTCCGTCATTTCCTTTCGTAGAACTGAGGTCTTAAATTAAATCTCTGAATCAACCCTACGGATCTGTCCTACAATCCGTCAATTTTCCTACGGCTCGTCCTGTCAAGACGTAGGTACAACATCAAAAATTTGAAATTTCATAACTCAACTTTCACGACCCAGACCGTTGTGATTGGCACCTACACTAACCCTCCGGTGGGAGAACCACTACTACAACCCAAACCAAGCAACTAAACCAAAAACTAAAGCATTTAAGTTACAGAAGCAAGTTAAATAGCTAAAGACTGAAGTTCCCATAAACTTCCAAAAGTTCTAACAACTAACAATGCGAAAAAATACACCTAGAACCCGAAAGTCAATGTACCAAAACATCTAAAGTTCAACCATAAGTTTAACTACAAGGAGTACAACCCCATACTAAACATAAGAAATCCTAATGCAATAGTCTAAGTCCAAAATGGTGGACATAGACAAAAGAGAACTCATGGCAGCCTGGAAGAACTGGCTCACCCTTGAATTCTAATGATCACTGATCTTCTAAGAGAGGTCTGCCAATAGCCGTTTGAAGATGCCCTGTACTCAACAAAGAAAGAGCAAGTGCAGCATCAGTACACAACCATAGTGTACTGGTAGGATCACGCGACTATCCCACTAAGTGCAACATACATAAGTCAATACCACAATGCAATGACATGCATACACTGAACATATACAATATAGATTATCACATGCTCAACAATATACATTTATAACAAGTCATTGGTCCTCTCATGGAACCCAAACCCAAACTGTTAGCATACCGGAATGTAGTACCCGATCCAATGTTTATGCCGGAATGTGGCAACCGATCCCAATTAGTATTTCGGAATGTGGTAACCGATCCAATCATCACACCACAATCACAATCACAAGTACATTCTCAATAATCATACAATCAAGAAGTGATTCATGGCATATAGTTATTCATCTATCTCATTTACAACAAGTGTGATCAATAATGCAACATTTGCATACATAAATGTATCATAATGAAGCAAGAACAAGCATACATTATACAATCATAGAATCACAACCATCACCTACCTAGAAACAAGCTTGAAACCCTAAAAAACTTGATCCTTCCCTTTTGGGATTCGTTCCGCTTGTTCTTGGTCTACAACCAATCAATATAATACGGGAATCAATAAACAATCACTAATTACCCGAATTACTAACAATCCTATGAACCCTAGATCATACCCATGATCCCAAGTACCTAAAATAGGGCTGTTTCCATCATAGATTCTAGATCAAAACCCTCCCCTATTGATAATTATCCATTAGATTACGTTCTACGGATCGAAAAACGGATTCGGGGAGTTAAAATCTTACCTTTAGCCTCAAGAATGGTGGAAAACTGTCAAAAATCGCTTGGGGTTCGTTCCTTAGCTCTAAAAATTGAAAAGTGCAGAATAAAGACGTTTTGGGGTTTATTTATGATTTCAAGTCACGTCTGGCCCACAACAACGACCCTCACCCCACTATAACGGCCCTACCAGAGCGACCAAAACCATCGCCAAAGCGGCTTGCACGAAACAGTGAGCTATTTTAATAATTCCAAGACCCCCATTTCACAACACACCTTTAACCAACGATGCTCAGAAAATATCGTTCACGCTAAGATCGATTTCGAGAGTTCTACTTGCCCGAATTCAATTCCGTAAAGTCGTACAGATTCCTTAACAACTTATCTAACTACTCATGTAATCAAAATCATAAATAAGTCATCCGATTGTTACCAGATTTCCCTACACCTCAAAGACTCCGATTTCGTCCAAATCTAGACTAGGTTGGGAAATTTCAAGTTACTACGAAAAAGTTTTTCAACCCAAAATTTTCCCCCGTTGGATTTACTATAACGAAGGAACCCAGTTGTTACATCAACTCAACTTTCTATGATTGCATTTCTATGGCCCGTTGGACTTCCTACGGTCCGTAGATTGGACTCGTAGTTCACTGCTTCAATAAAGTTTCTGCAATTTTCTTTCCTTTCTCAACTTCCCAAATTTTGAGGTGTTACAATTATGAAATTTCGTATTAATATAAAAAAGAGGGAGGGAGAAAAAAAATCCGCACAGTGAATGTAAAAAGAGAAAGAAAAGTGGAAAGTGAGAGAGAGAAGGGAGATGGAGAGAGGAGAGATGGAGGAGAGTGACGAGCAAGGAGAGGTAGAGAGAGTAAAGATATTTTTTATGAAACACTTAGCATAATTATGTTAGATAATTTTTTGAAAGTACTGCAAAGTTATGTATATATAGTAACTATATTTTTTTTAGTTATGTAGCTTTTTCATAAAGAAATCATATATATATATATATAAATGAGAACCCTAGGCTCGCCTATGTGGCGCCACCACAAATAAGGATTCCCTTTTAATTTATTTATTTTCAAAACTAGCCTTTCCTTTTCATGAAAAGTTGTGACTTTTATGAAAAGTTGTAACTTTTATGAAAAGTTGTGAAACTTATGAAGAGTTGTGACTTTTATATCAAAAGTTATAACTTTTATGAAAAGTTGGTGACTTTCATGAAAAGTTGTGACTTTTATGAAAGGTTGCAACCTGTCCGAATGGTTGTAAATTTTTCAAAGAGTTGTGACCTTTCCGATAAGGCATAATAAGAATTTGTTCACACTACCATTTGTTGTGTATAAATAAAGGGATTTCCTGCCACTATTATTTGTAGGTTTTTTTCCGCTATAGGGTAGTCGAATTCAAAATACATTAATTAAGCTTCTTATGAAGTTTGTTTAAATCCTCAAAGTTTTCTTCCTCCTATTTCATGTAACTTAATCTTTACTATAAGTCATAGTGATTCATGTAATTATGACAATTTTTTTTGCTATTTTGGTGACTTTTTTTTTAACTCTGTTAAAATTTTTAGCAAAGATGATTGAAAATTTATCTTCTCTTTTGTCCCTTTCTACAAGTTTCTTCGTATAAACAAAGAAAATTGATTTTGATTGCTATGCGACATTACTAATCTTGCACCTCTCATTCCACAACTCATAACGTTGTTGAAATGGTTAAATTCATTACAGTTGGTTCTTTAGTAAGCAAAAAAATTGTTTCTGCCACTATTATTTGTAGGTTTTTTTTCCTATAGGGGAATCGAATTCAAATACATTAATTAAACTTCTTATTAAGTGTGTTTCATTCCTCAAAGTTTTCTTCCTCATATTTCATGAAGTTTAATCTTTTACTTTAAGTCATAGTAATTCATGTATCTATTGCAATTTTTATTTGCTATTTTGGTGAATTTTTTTTTAACTCTGTTAAACATTGCAGTGAGGATGATTGAAAATTTATCTTCTCTTTTGTCCCTTTCTACAAGTTTTTTCATATAATTTTTGGGAAAATTGCTTGTGGGTTGTGCTATATTTGATAGCACACAACAACAAATATGTGATACTTAATACAGAACCAATGATGAAGTTTTTTAAAAGAACCAAACAAATTGCTCTCTTTCTTGCCACAGTTAGTATATTATTTTGATTGTTTTTTCTTAGGTACAAACAATTCGTATGTCATTGCACTCTTCCTGGAATATTAGTATAGAACAATTAGTTCACTTCTTTTGTCGCAAGTAATTTGTCATATTTCTTCGTTTCTTCTTTTTGGGCATAATAAGAGATCAAGTTTTCTTGAAACTAACAAATGTCAAAAATACACTATAACAAAAATAATTTTTATCGGCAATAAATATGCACATTAACGAAGAGTGCTAGAGACTTTACCGACATTAATTAATTGTCATTAGATTCAATATTGCTATAAACTTTAGGGACATTTATAGAGAGTACCAATTGCCTCTGAAAATACATATTTAGCGACAATTAAGCTATTAATAATTGTTGTTAAAGATCATTTTTACTATAGAGATAACTCTTTATTTTGATAATTTTTTTTGTTTTTTTTATAAAGAAGTAACAACTGTTTCTTTTGGATTATTTCAATTAAATTTGTGAACTGTAAACATTGATACAGCCCGATAGACTATCTTTTTGAAAAATATGTTAGGCAACATTCATTTTTTCTTCTTGATTGCTAGGAAAATAAGGTTGTCTTTATTATTATTTGTGGATATATGTGAGTTCAAGTGCTCACAAAATTATGCTGTGAGATTTTGATATGTTATGTGTCAAAATTTTTGTTTAGAATATCCAGTTGTGAACAGTTCCATTCAGATGCCACCTATTGCTTGGTTGATAATTGCATTAATTCTTTGTAACTGCATACTATAATCATAACAATAACTATGGTTCAATTTCAAATAAGTTGGGGCCAGTGATATGAAACCTAAGCAATAGTAATGACTATTCTGAGACAATGAGGAAAAACATTTATGATACTAACAATTTTAGGGCATTTTTAACATATACATGATACATCATACTATAATAAAAACATATTGATGTAGGTTTATAAGAAAGGAGCTGAAGGTCTTCCATTTGAGTTTAGTTGATTATGTTCTTGTATGGACGTGATGTTCCACTACTAAAAAACTGCCAAAAAACGACGGACAGAAAAGCGACGGACTGCGTCGCTCCAAAAAGTGACACCATTTGCCACACTGTCCTTCACTTTTTAATAAAAATAATTATTTTTTAAAATTATTTTACAAAAAGCGATGGACGACATCTCTTAGTCTATCACTTTTTTTCGTAGATTTTTGTGCTAAATATATATAATTAATAATTATTTATTTAATATATATAGATACGCCGTCCGTCGCTTTGTAATAAAAATAATATAAATTAAAAAATAACCACGTTGTTCGTCGTTTTTAATCTATTTTATTTTATTAATTAATTTTTTTTAAAAAGCGACGGACAGTGTCTCTTAGTCCGTCACTTTTTAGTCAAAATTTTGGTCAAATATTTATAAAAAAGCCACAGACAAAGAGGCGTTGTCCGTCGCTTTTTTTAAAATTATGTTGAACCAAAAAGTGGATTTTTCCCCATTTTTCCATGTCTCTTTCTCTCTCTTCTCTCTTCTCTCCCTTCTCTCTAAAACCAAACTATTGCGCCGCCGCCCCACTCCACCCCACGCCGCCATCACCCTTCTCTCCTTGAGCATTAGTCCCGTCGCTGCCCTGCCCCGTTGGCGCCGCCACCTGTCGTCCCCACCGCCTCTTTTCCTTAACTTGTTAAGGTTAGGGTTTAATTTTAGTTTCTTTTTTTCAATTCTAGTAATATTTGATTTGTTATAAATTAGTATATTGTTTTAGTTTGATGAATTGTGTTATTCAATTGTTAATTTGTATATTTGATTATTGTTAGTTAGGTAGAGAATTAGGGATTTTTTATTTTAGGGTTTTCTTCTAAATTGGGTTTTTTTAAAATATGATTGTGAATTGAGTATTAGAAGATAGAAATAACAAATAATTAGAAGTTAAAAGTTAGATTAGTTGCATTTCCCCAACTTTGAAATTCTTGAATTTAATTAGTATGTTTGACGGTTGAAGTTAAAAAAACATTCAGTTATTGTATATGAAAGTTATATTACTTTGAAGTTAGAAAAATATTGGATAGTATATGAAAGTTGAAATTAGATTAGTTGAATTTTCCAACTTAGAAGTTCTTGAATTTAGTACGTTTGAAAGTTGAAGTTAGAAAAATTGGAGATTTTTAAGTATGATTGTAAATTAAGTATTAGAAGTTAGAATATTCTTGAACTTAGAAATTCTTGAACTTGGAAATTCTTGAACTTAGAAATTCTAGAAATTAGATATGAACTTGAATTTTTATAGGATTTTAGAACTTTAATTAGGTTGTGAACTTTAGAAATCTTGAATTATTGTAGAATTTTAGAACTTTAGGTTGTGAACTTTAGAAATATTGAATTATTGTGGGATTTTAGAACTTTAAGTTGTGAACTTTAGAAGTCTTGAATTATTGTAGGATTTTAAACTTTAGGTTGTGAACTTTA
>JAJOOR010020618.1:0-11450 GCA_036250505.1 Solanum acaule | reverse complement strand
ATGTATGTATATCCCCATTTAAGTCTCTTATATCTTAGTTGGCCAGAGTTTTGTCCTTAGGATGATTAAACTTGAATCTTTGGTGTTAATTTCCTCGCTGTTCGATTGTCATGTTTGGTGGTCTCTGTTTCCAAATAAACAAAAATTATCTTACTCCGTCGTATCTTCGACTTATGATACCTCTGCGATAGGTGGCTTTATTTATTGGTGGATGCATAGTTGATTGTTCGTTAGGCTGCTCCCTCTCTCTTTATATATAATTACATTAATTACTAACCATTTGTTTGCCATATTGGGGGCTGCTTTTATTACATCCATTTTACTTGCCTATAAACTTTATTCTTGTGTGTGTATACATATGCCTTGAAATTTCCTTGTGCTTAGATTGTGATAGTCTAGTGTTAAATACATTACTTCCTATCATGCTTTGATTTCCTTCATGCACTGTTAAGTCATAGATGAAGAGTAAGTGCTTCTTCCTTTGATACAGTAGTATTCATTTGTCCTATGGTAGCTTTGGTTGCATTTTGTTTTTTTTTTAGTGCTTGAATCGCTTTTTATTTCAATCAAATTATGCTTCATTTGCTTCTTCGTCTCACATACTAATTTTGTTTTCTTTTTTATTTTTTTGTATGCACCCCCTTTCGAGTCCATGGTGGACTTATCTACCTTGCATTGCCGAGTTAAGCCATAAAGGCTCGATTTTTCTTTCCCTATTTCTCGAGTCAGCTCCCATTATATTCGGAAGCTGTTACGGGTCTAGAACTCCAACATACTGCTGGAAAAAATGGTCAAAAGCCCAAGAGGGCTGTATACATATTGTATACAACAGTATACACTCATTATACAACGAATTACAGGTCAAAAATGTGAAAATACAGGTGTTCGAAAGCAGGAGATACATGGAAAGAGCTGATATATATGCTCATATACACTAATATACACCAGGTGTATACAAAAACGGGTGTAGAATTAAATCCCCAAAGATTCCAGCGAATTTGGCCCAAAAGGAGGCTCAAATTCATTTTCTCCCTTACTCTTTAATTATTTAATTGTGATTATTTATTGTTTGTTGTTTAACTCTAACTTTATAATTCTTAATTAGCTTAATTAGATTCTCCAAAAGATGAGTTATTTTTGTTATGTTGGTTTACTTTTAATACCCTTTTTTTGTGTTCATTTATTTTACTAATATGATCTTATATCATTAATTGAATTAAAACTCTTTGTTCTTAAAAAGAAGCGTTATTTAATGCTTTTCACTTAACACACTTTTAGTTCGTTTAAAATTGTTTCAAGTTAAGGTTTCTCCTAAATAAACTTTAAAAAGCCTTTTCAATTAATTAAAATAAAATACTTACTTAGTCATTTTCTCAAAAAGGGTTAGTCAATTAATTTAAAATGATGTTCATGCTTTAATTTATTAAATTGGTTTAAATTGTTATTTCAAAAATGAATCAAATAAATTCTACTTAATCTAGTTTTATTAATTTTCTAATCATTTGTATGTCGAGTCAAATGTTTCATTTTGGATCCCTTTCTCTAAAAAATAAAAATGAAATATAAAAATGTGTCATTTATTTAATTATTTTCTCAAAGTTAATCAAATATTGTAAGTTATTAATTTTTATGTTAAAACATTATTTTCCTAAAAATAGTCAAATATATTTAGTCAAGTCGCAGGTCAACCGCATGTTAGCGGACACTTCGAATGTTGAAACCCTTCTCGAAGTGTAAATTGAACCCCGAACCCCCTTTGATATTTTCAAATGATTTTTTCTGTTTAAATCTTTGAAAATTTTAAGTTTTCTTAGTTTCTTTAAAAAATTAAGTGGCGACTCTTTTCTAAGTATTTTTCTTAAAATGTTTTATACTTAGAACATTTCAAAAAGTGACTTTTTCTAAAGATAGGGAAATTACGGCATAACACCTACTACCATTTTATAAAATTAGTATATTGGACATACGATCTGTATGTCAACTTTGGAACCTTAAATAATTGATATATATATTTGATATATGGATGAAATATTGTTTCTAGATCATGTACGACCTTATGTGGCCTCTGTATGTCAATTCAACCAAATTTCAACAACAATGATCTTTGTACTTCCATCCACAATCCAATATATATGTAACGGTACGTCGAAAATTAGAAGTTGAATTGGAAAGGAAAAGTTGTATTTTTGGCACTGAGGCAGTATTCTACGAAAGCCTTGGGTTGAGTTTTGGAAAATATCAAGTCTTTGATGTTTGACCTACTGAGGACAGAACAGATCATAAGGGATTCTACAGACCGTAGAAGTGATCCAGAAGACTTAGTTAAATTTGGACTTGAACTAGGGGTCTACATGTTGGCTCTACGAGTCGCATAATGGACGATGAACCATAGAATGGTTTTGTGGAAGTTGGTTGGCTTTTTAAGTCCCATCAACCATAGGTTCAAACTGTAGACCCTGCCCGACAGTTTTGATTAAGGGTGGTTTGATCTTTTCCTACTCAATTAACCCCTAACTATGTCGTTTTGGCTCTATAACTACCCCTATTATCATTTTTACTCATTAGACTAAGCCTAAATCCTCTAATTTACTAAATTCTCTCAAATCCCTCATAATATGATGAGTTGAATATATCTACTGACCGAAGCCCTTAGAATATGAACTGTTATAATTGCCCACATTCTTGGGCTTCTTAGCCAATGTCTTGACCTGTCCAACCTATTGAACTCCCTCTACCTTCTTCACAAAATCACTCACCTCATTGAAGCTCCTACTTGCGGAGGTCATTTGCACAAACAAAAAGAACTTGCAACTCAGAATTCAAACCTTTGACAAACAAATGAATCCTCATAAGTAGTCACAGCCATGTTGCCTTGCTCAGGAGCCATAAACTCATACTTCTTCTTATATCTCAAGGTGCGACGCACAAATATCTCTAAGAAAAATGCGTGAAATTGTGTTCAAGTCAGTGGGTCAAGATTGATTATCAACATTCCGCAAAAGCTCTCCATCACTTTTTGCCTTACCCTAAAGTTGAGAAGTCACAAACTCAACCCCGTGATGCTGCACAATGTCCAACTTATGCGGCCTCTCATAACAGTCCAGAATGAACTCAAAAGCATCCTCACTCTCAGAATTATAGTCACAAATAAGAGATTCATTAGTTTAGGAGTTGAATTGATCAAATTAATTCAAAGTCTAAAGGATATGAACAAATAATTAACTCTTTAGGAATTAACATTTTTTATGAAATTTCCTAGACTGTAGCTAATTCACAAGTTGAACTGAAGGAATAATTGAAGTACTACAACTAACTTCTAAATAAAATACTCCCAAAACTCCTTTTTTAGAAAAATTATACCTCTTTAGCCACAAAATATTTAATTCATCGATTAATCATATTTGCGGATTTTCTGAGCTGCTTAACACCTTCTTTAGGAAATAACCAAAACCTTTGTTCTTTAATTTTCAAACATAAAGTTAGTTTAATACCTTTCAAAAATGATTTTCTAATTTTTCAAAAATAATATTCACAAATAGCGAAGTTATGAGACCTTTTTAACCAAGAATAAAATCAGATGGTAACAAATGAAATTATAAGAAAATTGGATCAACTAGACCTAATAAAATGTGCTTAAAAGAAACTTAAATAACTTGTTCTAGCTTCTGTGTAACGATCCGAACAGTCGTTATTTAGGAGGATAAAAATTTGGGAAAATTCTAGGACATTGTCCCGCCAGAGCGGGCCAGATGCCGCTAGGGCGGCGACGTCAGGACGGGGTAAGTTGGTGCCAGAGCGGGATAGGCGAGACTAAACTTAAATAACGTGAAATCCTATTTTCTCCTTTTTCCTAAAATACCTAAATTAGTCGTAAAACACCTTAGAAAACCCCAAAAAGCTGTTGCAAGCTTGGGAAGTAGGGAGAGAGATATTTCTAGCGTGAGGATGGTGATATCTTGTGGATTCTTGGCCAAAATCACTGTCACGAAGCTCGAAAAACAGGAATCGAAGTCAATAACTTCGTGCAACTGCTTGGCGCCCAGGTAGGCTAGGTTTTTATGAATTGAGTAGTTTAAATCTGTGCTCCCTGCATAATATATGTAAATCGATGGTAGGATTTATGCGTAGGCCTTCATGCACCGAATAATCTATGATTCAAACCCTAGAAAGAAGCCTTAGACGATGAATTAGGGTTGAGTATGGTCAAATTAGGGTTTGCATGATGTGCGGGATGAGCAAATCCATTGTAGGAGATGGTGGTGATTATAGGATTGTGTGATGTATGTTGTTCTTGCTTTATTATGATACTTGCATGTATATAAATGTTGCATTATTGATCACACTTGTTGAATATGAGATAGAGGAATGAGGGATGCCATGAATCATGACTTAATTGTATGATCTTGAGAATATACTTGTGATTGTGATTGTGGTGTGTTGAATGGATCGTTTGCCACGTTCTGGCATAACTAACTTGGATCGGTTGCCACGTTCCGACATAATTATGGGATCGATTGCCACATTCCGGCATAAACCTTGGATCGAATACCGTGTTTCGGTATGCTAACTGTTTGGGTTTGGGTTCCATGAGAGGACCAATGGTTTGCATAATTGTGTAGTTTCAGGATTGTGAAATGCGTTGTTGTTCTTCATGTTGATGATTTTGTGTATGTTCTATATATGCATGTGATGATATTGTGTATGTTCTATATATGCATGTGATGGTATTGTTTATTGACTTATATATGTTGCACTTAGTGGGTATAGGTTATGACGGATTATATTTGATTGTTCTTGGTGTTGAGCGAACTTGTTGGGTATAGTGGAAGGGCAAAGTGTTCAAGGGGCGAGCATTAGATAGCAAGGGTTGCTCGTATGTCGTAATGATAAGGAGTGGGGTTAGTGTTTGTGTTGTAAGTGCTTAGGGAATTCCATTTTAGGGAAAGAGATTGTGTTTAAGGGTTAGGAAGCGTGACATACTAAACCATGTGGCCCTAACGGGGTAATATGTAGAGGAAGTAAGAGTTGAGGTGATCGGTTAGTTGGAGGGCTTGTAGTTGTACTTGGAGATTTGCTAATGTGTTAGAATGGTTAGGCCGTGGTCAAGTCCCTGGTAGGTAGGTTGTTTGAGAAGGATGTTAGTAGTCAGAGTACTAGTGTATATTGGAGGTATTTCAAGAGAGGGTAAAGATGGAGAAGCGAGTGGTTTAATTCATGATCTTACTAGTTGGTTTCTTATGTTATGTGGTGGGCGTCGGGTTGACTGGTGATGCCTACCAGTACGTGTGTTTGTACTGATACTACTCTTGTTAAGTCTTTGACATAGTCTGGTTGCAGGATCGGTGATGTTTCAGTAGGTAAAGACGAAGAAATCTCCAACAGCTTCTATTTTTCCTTCCGCATGGTGGGAGCTGTGTCATTTATTATATCGCCCAAATTGTACTCTTAGTAGCTCTTGTAGCTGTTTAGACTAGATTCTTAGGGGTGTTAATTACTTTACAAGTCTTAACTAGTATTTATTTAAAGAGGTTTCATTTATAAAGATTTATGTTTTCCATCTATATCCGTCTTTCGTTAATTTTTCGCATGTTTAAACTTTCTGGGTATAAGGGTTGTCCTACTTAGGTGTTAGAGTGGGTGCCCGCACGGCACGGTGGGTTGGGTCGTGACATTCTGCTAAGGAGAAAATAAAAGAGGATAATAAACATCATTGTTTCATCTGATCTTTGGAAAGAAGAAAGAGATGTAACAAGTAAAAAGGATCCAAATAAAGTAAAAACATAATACATGCCCTTTAGAAAAATCTCATATTTCATGAATAAGTTGCCAAAACTGAAATGTGAAAAAAGAATCTAGATAACATATTAAAGTTAACTGGAATCATTAAATAAAGTATAACTTACATAAACACCATAGTGTAAAACCTAAATTACCTTCTATCCCTATTATTTTTGTAATTACATAAATCCCATATTTTTTAGGCATTTCGAATACATAATTAAAGATCCGAAAACATTATTGTTGATACATTAGGTATCAATCTGTTGCACTTATTAAGGGAAAAAAAGCTGAAAAATAAAATTAAGATCTCATAGTATCCATTTGTTGCACTAATTAAGGGGGGAAAAAGCTGAAAATCAAATTAAGATCCCATAAATTACACTATTTCATTCCAAATTATTGTCAAGAATTCAAAATCCTATAGTTTAACAAACCAAAAAATTCAAAAATTAAATTTCTTCTTCTTGTTCATCATTTTCTCTGTTTCATAAAAACATTTGTCGAAATTTTGGATAAGCGAAGTAAGTTATGAAGGATACAAAAGTGATGGAATTGTTGTTGGACAAACAATTTCTTTTGTGAATCTTCAAGTTCATCGAATATCCTTTCGATTTTGATTCAAGATTGTCAAAAATTTTGAGATTCAAAATTCTTCTCCAGTTCATTGAAGATCCTTTCCGTTTTGATTCAAAATTGTTGAAAATTTTGAGTTTCAAAATTATTCTCCTAGTTCATTGAAGATTATTTCAATTTTGATAAAATTTTGAGAAGATACATCATGAAGATCCTTTCAATTTAAATTGATAAGTGTTGTATTTCTACTAGATACATTAAATAAAAAAGTGTTGCCCATAAGATTTTAGGTTTGAGATCAATACATTATTATTTGGTAATTGTTATGTGTCAGATACATTTAGTATAAATTTGAATTTACGTATCATAACAAAAAAATTAATGCATGATACATTATTATTTATGTATCTTATTTTGTTTGAGATCATGAAGATCCTTTCAATTTAAATTGATAAGTGTTGTATTTCTACCAGATACATTAAATAAGAAAGTGTTGCCCATAAGATTTTAAGTATGAGATCGATACATTATTGTTTGGTATCATAACTAAAAAATTAGTGTATGATACATTATTATTTATGTATCTTATTTTGTTTGAGAAATACTATATTTTAAAATAAAATAAAAATACATTATACATGTAATTGTTCCAAAATAGCTTCTTTTTTGTGTGTGTATGATAAATAACACAAAGTTTATGTATCAAGTATATTTATATTGAACATGATAAACACTAATCAAAGATTCAACAACATTAGAGTTATGTATCAATACCTTAAATATGAACATTATACATTGCATAAAACAAAGGTTATTGTAGCAGTGATGTATCATATCAATGATAACACTAACAAAGACTAATTTAAGATTCAAAATAAACGAGATACATTAAAAATTTGTATCTTTGATAGTGATGGCCGTGCAATGGCAGATCCAACTTTTTTCTTCTTTTTTTTGGACGTTTTTCAATAGTAGAGACATTAAAAGAAAATAAATATTTTTCAAGAAAAATTTTCAACGACAATATGATTAACTAAAATTGCAAAGGTTCAATAAGATTTCAATGAGGGTAGGGGGCGGAGGTAATTTTATTTTTATTTTTTAAGATGAAAAAATTAAAAAATAATAATAAAAGAAATCAAAAATTGAAGTGATGGAAAGAAATCTACCTCTTGAATAATTTGAAATCATTAATTGAAAATAGAAAAGATTTGAAATTCAAAAATAGATTAATTGATAAACTTGAGAGACACCTTCTGAAAATCAAAATGAATTTGAAATTTGTAACTACTAAATAAGTTGAGAGAATTTAGGGATAAAATGGATGAGTAAAATGGGGAGTGGGAAACGTGGGTGTAGGCTGAAAATAGGAGTGAAATATTTATGTATCCGAAAGATTTTATGAATTGGGGGAATTAAGGGATTTTTGAAATGTTTAAAAAAGGTAGGGATAAATTGATATTAAGATAAGTAAATGTGTGTAGATAAGTAATTTTCCTTTATATAAAGTAGTGGTATCAAAAATGAGCCCAACTATAGGTAATTCGCCTAATCCATCCGTAGTTTTAAGGGTTGGGCTCAAGATAATTTGAATTAGGTTCAATTTCAACTCATTCTAGCCTTAACCCATTTTAAGAGAATCCTCAATTGAGCCCAATTTAATCTCCAATTTAACCCGTTTTAAAATTCTTAATTTGCATTGATGTAATGTATGTTCCAATAATGAAGGTATGAATTACTCTCTATTTTATATCTTTTAAGATTTATCTATCCATTTATAACTTCTTTTTATTAATTTTCTTGAGTTGAAATTCAAATTGTGGTTATAAAACTTAAACAACAACATATTAAAATTATTGAGATTAAGCGGGTCAAATTGGGCGGGTCAAGACCCAACCCGTTTTAAGCCCATTTGAGCCCAACGTAAATTTGAGCGGGTCAAAACTCAACACAATTTCTATTTCAACCCATTTTAATATCTCTAATTTCAACTAAACTCGTCAATTTGACACCCCTAATATAAAGTAACAATAATTTATCATATATTTACATAGCATAATCTTTATATTTAGTTACTTATTCATATTTCATGAATAAATTGCCAAAAGCAAAAAGTAAAAAAAGGAATCTAGATAACATATTAAGTTAAAACCTATTTGGAATTGTTATGGGGGGGGGGGGGGGGTAGAATCACTTATTTTGGGAAGAAACCACTTTTATTGAAAAAGTAAATATTTGGCAGATCAGTAAAAATGCTTAAATTCTATTTCTTACAAAAAGCAGAAGCAGAAACAAAGAATTATTTTTCTCAAGACTAAAATATATTTTTCATATATACATATTTACCAATATATCTCTTATTAATTAATTATCATATTTCATTTGTTTGGTTAAATTTTATTTTTTATTTAATAAATTTATACTTTATTTTACGTTTAAGTATTATTATTTTATATATTATATATTATTTTACGTATTATTTTATAGAATTGGAAAAAAGGTAATAACAATATTTTTGCAAGATTACAAAAAAGGAAAAAAAATAACAATTAAGAATTTTAGCCTCCCAAAAAAGGTATAATATTGATTGAAAATTTAAATATGTACATTTTAATTTAATAAAAATAAAAAATTGATTAATTTTCTTATAATAGATATTTAAAATAGTTTCTATGTATCAAATAATCTTAATAATAAAAGTACATTAATAGTTATCCTTTTTTGTAATTTGACTCTCAAAAATACTTTTTTTTAAAAATCAGTCAGACACAATTTGCTTATGAAAAACACTTTTCAAATAAATTAGTCAAACACAATTTTTTTTTTTTAAAAAAACACTTTTCTAAAAAGCCATTTTAGAAAAATGATTCTAAAAATAAGCTATTTTTAAAAGCAATATCAAACAGACTCTTAATTAGAACCATTATATAAAGTAAATACAATATACCATATATTAGCATCGCATAATTTTGTCCCATTTTAGGTAAATTCTTTAATAGTGTATATGTTGCTATCTTTTTTTAGTGTATAAATACATGTTCACCTGAAGTTTTATTACAGAAGAAAATATCCATACACTTGCTTCAAACTTGTAATGGCAAAGACTAAATTGATTTTTCTTGTTATGTTTTGCTTAATTTTATGTGATTTCAGCCAAATGGTGAAATCTTTGGAGGTTGAAAAACATAATATTCATATGATAAGATGGAGAAGTTTGAATGTCAAACTGGTGAAGATTGTGTGGCCTATTGTAGAAATCATTTTAGTTATGAAAGTTGTGGATGTGATGTGAACAAACTTTGTTGTTGCATTGCTTCCCTACTACCCCCTAATACTTATGTATAATTCATATTGAATGACGTAAGATCTGGTAATTTCAAGATCTAGAGTTTTTGTATTTTACTTTATTTCTTATCATATATATACAATATAATTTCTTATCATTTATCTATTTATCATATATAATTCAACTAGCTTCATCACTTTATTTCAATCCTTATTCATCACTTAAAATTCTATTAGTTACCAACATCTTTCCAAATTACTCTTATGCAATTTCAAATAATACTAATTGAGAAAGCACAAGTAATAAAATGATATTTTAATGAAGGATTGACATTATTTATACATGTCAATCATGAAGTATCTGTTTTAACTAAAATATATGTTTAGAAGCAATAATTATTTTGAGAAAGACATATTTTGGCCTAGCTAAATATCACTAAAGTTAAGGACAGAAATTTTGAAACAAGCAGAATATAATTAATGTTGAACATATATAATATGTTTCTTAGAAAATGGGAGAATTTATGTGTCAAACAAATGTGTCAACATACTAAAACGAGTAAACATAAAAGGAAAAGATGATTATTCATTATTTAAACTTGATGTTTCTTTTACTTTGTTTTTACCATGATAAAGGTCAACTTGACAATAACACTTGCTCTTTGCCTAGGTTTATGTTAGTTGACTCTATACTTAATATATCATTATTATTATTATTATTTTTATCTCAGATACGATCGTAGCTAATCTCATCCTCACCATATGTAAGAGGATAAAACACGGAGTTTAGAAAACTCATGAGATAATTGATTACGCACAATGATGAATAAAAAAAAATGAATTTTCCTAAAATTCTCATAGCCTCCAAAGATAGATACAGTGTCATCATATTAATTTGCGAGACTAAATTAGACACTTTTTGTTAATCGTGAAACTGATGAACCTAATGCTATAATATCAAATTATCCCGACTTATACTAATATGATATACAATGCATTACAAATTTCAAATACCACAATAATAAGAGGCAACACAACAGATACTAATATGATATACAATGCATTACAATGGCCAATATTTCTACCGATATATACCGTTCAACAATAGTATGCTATGAAGTGAGACCTATTGAGGTTATGTAGTTTTATGTGATTTCAACCAAATGGTGAGATCTTTAGAGGTTGAATACCATAGTTAATATATATATTTTTATATATATAAAGCTGGATAATAAAAATCCAATGTGGCACCTTTCTTTGGCTAGAATTGCCAAAAAAAATTTAATCAATTTTTTAGATTTTTTCCCTTAATTTGTTCTTTTAAAAAAAACAGAAAATAGGTACACTTAACTTTTCTCTTTCTTCATTATTACTACATATTTATATCTTCCTAAGATTTCTCTTTCTCCTACTTTTATCTTCCGTTTTTATTCAAAATAATTATGCTTTTAAAAATTTCAGAAAATAACTACACTTACATTTTCTCTTTCCTCATTAATACTATACTATTTTTGTCTTTCCAAGATTCCTTCTTTTGCTTTCTTTATTTAATTTTAAACCATTTATAAATAGAATTGTAACTAAAATATTACAAATGTAATTGTTATTTATAAATACATAGATAAATAAATAAAATCATATATAAGCAAAGTTATTTTTATCTCTCTTTTTTCTCCTTTTTTTATTTTTATTTTTTATTTTTACAATTAATTAATTTAAAAAATTCATCTTTATAACTCACACCTCTACATATTTATAAATGATAGTCTTAATTATATTAATAAAATACTCATAACTATCTAATATTCCAT